>RHLP01000579.1:0-14587 GCA_003719405.1 Aspergillus incahuasiensis
CCCCCTCCCCTCCCATCGCCCTCGACCCCGTCAACGGCCTGGTAAGCCGCCATTCTCTGCATAGGCTGGGGCCATCTCCCCTCCTTCTGGTAAGCGGATTATTTCCCCAGTTGCCTGGGCCAGATCAGCCCAGCCCAGCCCAGTTTCAGACGGATCACGCCTTTGTAAACTGGACTCAGTTTTTTGGACCTTGGAATCACGGCTTACCCAGCGCTCCTCACCGTCATATCGCCGACACAATCTCCGGATCCTACTGTAACGTGGTTTTCCACCGGCTGTGTGATGGATGGTCCACCAGGATTGCCCGGCGCGTCTCCCGCAACTCCCGCAACTATCTCGGACCTCTTGAAGGAGTCTCATGAGCCTCTCGACCACACAATGATTTTTGACTATGCCGCAGAGCTCCTCTCGGGTTTCAACTATAGCGAACAGCTCCTCACCCCCGAGAATAGTCGCTCCGAAACTTCAAGCAATAATGAAAACGCGTCCAACGAGGAAAAACCCACCCTACGCCAGCGATCTACACGTGTGACACGCGCTTCGCTGCGGGGAGCAGCACAGTTGGAAATCCACACCGAGATAGTTGGTAATGAGATACAACTTCCTACACAGGCTACCGAGCATGTCGTTTCGGAGGATCCCCGCGACAATGGCACCGCGCCGCGGCGGGAAATTGACGCCTCCCGTCCCCGCCACAGTATCGCGGTCATGGAGTCAACCCTACAAGCCGAACCGAGTCTCGCGCAGGATCCTATGGATATTGATGACCAACCGATAGCTCCTGATACCCCCATCTCTAATTCGTCGCATGAGTCGCACGTCAAGGAAGCGCCTGCTGCTTTGCTGCCCCGTACACTACGCAAGCGCGTGGAACAAGCATTAGCTCGAGACAAAGGTCACAGCTTGAAGGAGGACTCCAAACCTACGCCCACGGATGATCAAACTCCAACTAGGCGATCGTCTCGTCTGAGCGTATTGCAAAGAGTCTCCGATCTTGCTGGCCGGGCTACGGGTGTTTTGGGCAAGCGCTCAAGCAGCTCGAGGGAAAACGAGAAAGAACCAGATCGGCGATCTAGTCTTCGGCCTCGACGAACTGATCCCGTTAAAGAGGAACCTGTCGATGAGCCGCCATCAAAGAAGCAACGAGCCGCGGACAACGAACCTGTAGTTAAGGCCAAATCAGAAGCAGAAAGCGCCCAGGAGGAACCAATGCCCCCTGAAGTAATCACTCGATTCAAGGAAAAGCTATGGTTGACCCATGGCCTTTATTCTGGGCAAGAATATACGAACTTGCGTCCCAGCCAGAAGAGGACCGAGAAGAAGAGGAAAAGCCACAATCCAAGCCAGCCAAACCATCAGAGAAGGCTTTTACCACTTCCTATGTTTGCTGGAGAAAGACTACTGCAAATGGGACGAGACTTTGAACTTCCTTTTGATGTCTACTCTCCTCTCCCTCAAGGCCAGCCTAGGCCCAATGAGTACAAAAAGACCAATAAGAGTACGTGTCGGTATTCTGTTTAAGATCTCATGACGCTAACCTCTGGATCAGATGTCTTCGTTGGGGAAGCGGGCAGTATCTGGCGGGCGAACAAAGTGGAAGAGTTCAATAAGTGTATATGCACGCCCGAGACTGGTTGTGATCAGTACTGCCAAAATCGTTACATGTTCTACGAATGTGATAACAAGATCTGCGGGTTGGGCCCCGAATGCGGCAACCGAAACTTTGAAGAGCTCAAGCAAAGAGCAAAGGCCGGTAGCAAATATCACGGTAACAAATATCACGTTGGTGTTGAGGTGATCAAGACCGCGGATCGTGGCTACGGCGTTCGCAGTAACCGCACATTTGAGCCGAATCAGATCATCCTGGAATACACTGGTGAGATCATCACCCAAGCCGAGTGCGAGAAACGCATGCGCACTCTTTACAAGAAAAATGAGGTACGTCCTTATATTCTCAACGCATCACTTCAGAGACTCGATTCTGACCTAGCCATCAGTGCTATTACCTTATGTATTTCGATCAGAACATGATAATCGACGCTACTCGGGGTTCCATTGCTCGCTTCGTGAACCACGGCTGCGAACCCAATTGTCGCATGGAGAAGTGGACTGTGGCAGGAAAGCCCCGTATGGCCCTTTTCGCTGGCGATCGGGGCGTCATGACTGGGGAGGAATTGACGTACGACTACAACTTTGAGTGAGTGGAATGAGTTGAGGAATTTGCTTGAGATACGTTTTGCTGATGCTGTTCTAGCCCCTATTCACAAAAGAATGTCCAGCAGTGTCGATGTGGCTCGGCAAAATGTCGCGGCATTTTGGGCCCTCGTAAACGAGAAAAAGAGCAACGAGCAGAGCAACGAGCGGCTAAGCTGAAGGAACTTGCCGACGCGAAGAAGGTAAATGCAGCACAACGAAGAAAGGAGAACGCCCTCAACAAATCACGCCCACGTAATAACAGAAAGGGAAAGAGTCTCGCGGCGTCCTCTATCAAGTCTGGGGTGAAAAAGGCTGTATCAAGGGCCGTCTCAAAGGTAGCAGCCTCTCGAAAGAAGCCAGCTACTGCAACATCCTCCAGAAGTACAACCACGATATCCACGAGCGCCCCCTCCAAAAAAACATCGACGAAGCCAAAGCGAAATATCAAATTGCCTACAATAAAAGCAAAAGCAAAAGCGACAGTTCATGCTAGAAAACCTGCACAAACGGCAAAATCCAGGACGGACAAGGCTTCAATATCACCATCCAAACCACGGGCTCGAGCCCAGGCCACCAAAGCTACCAAGACTGCTACCACAGCGAAGAGCCCATCGGCTCGGAAGCAACCGCCTCACTCTAATAAGAATGTTCTAAAGCACGTCCACGAAACCATCAACAAGGGTACCAGTAGGCAATCCCCAAAGGCCAAGTCTTCAGCTCGTACATCTGCGCGCTCGCCTAGGGCGAAAAAGCAGTTATAGCGAGATCTAAGGACTGCGTTTGGAATCCTCTTGAGCACCCCTTGGAACACTGATGCCGACAAGGTATCTGGAGGCACCTACGTGCCCCTCTGAACAGCATCATTCGATATTTTTTTTTGCAACCATATTGGCCCTTCATTCCAGGTCTCTATTTTGCCTTGCCCCTTTTGACTTATCTTTGATTCAGTGACTGCTTGGAACCTGGTCTCGATACCCCGGCCACTTCCTTGGGTCTTCTGGCGTTATGGGGTTTACTTTGGATCATCCTCGGCTTATCATCTATGATTTCTTATCATTTTGCGTTGACGCATATCTATGAGATGTTCTTTCTAGGTGTTCTGTTGGTTCTATGACAGCATTTTCAGCTGTTCGAGGCAGGGAGCGGGACTGCTATATTGTCACTCTAATCATATTCAATATACGTGATTCAAGAATTATGTTTCTCAACTCAAATATCACTTGCTATACAATGAGCATTCATCTGGAGCGTGACCCCAAAGAGACCTACAGCTGTAACCTAACATAATCAACCATCCGAACTCCAAACAACCGCTAGAGAAAATCACAGGCAAAAAGATGAAGAGCTGGCTCAGCTTATTGACCAATCACACAATCAGCTGGCTGCCGAAAGATTTTACTGCGCTTGCTGTTCACCGTTTGACGAGGGCGCATCACCGGAGATTCCCTGTTTCTGGTTTGCCCCTGTCTGGGCTCCTTCGTCTGGTTGCCCTTCAGTAGGCTCAGGGCCCACCGGAGAAAGCGGCTCAGCTTGCGGTCTCTGAACTTCCCTGGAAACTCCTTGAGCGGTAGGCAAAGACTGTAGTTTCTCTGGCGTGGGCGCCTGTCCAGACGGCGCTGTCGGCTCAGATGTGGCATCGGGTGTGGGATTCGGCGGCTGCTCTGTTTCTTGTCCTACCGCTGGCTCAGCAGGAGATTGAACGGGAAGTTCCTCGGCAACGGGTGGTTGTGGCTGTTCATTGATGGCTTCGGGTTCAACTGGCGCCGCGGGTTCTGACGCGATTGACTCTTGCGGCTTCTCTTCTTGTGCTTCTGTTGTGGGTTGTGCGGCAGGGGCAGGGGCGGGCTCGTCTGAGATGAGTGGTTCCGCGTTTGCGCTTGTAGGGGCTTCTGTGACAGTTTCTTGTTGCTGTGGCTCAGATGGCGGCTGAGCTTGCTGCGGCGTCTGGTCCGAGGTGTCCATTGCCATTGGCGTCTGCTCTGCTCCTGGGGGCGTTAGTTGTTCGACAGGTGGTGCCACGGGTTCCTCGCGACGGGGTTCTTGTGCGGGTGCTGTGTTCTCTGCGGTACTGGGATCCGGCTGTACCTCTGTTGGTTGCGCAGAAGCGGTTTGCTTAGGATCTGTCACGGCCTCGGTCACGGCCTCGGCCTCTGGGTTGGGCGCGACCTCGGGGGTTGGTTCAGGGATCGAGTCGATTCGTGCATTGCTCGGCGGCTCCTTTGGTGCGTTGCTTAGGCTTGCTTCTAAGTTATCTAACAGATCGAACTCAGTTCCGCTCGGGTGTTGGTCTGTCTGTTGCGGAGTGGCATCACTTCCTAGTGATTGCTCCGGCAACGCTGGCTGGGGAACATCCGCTGAGATAGCCATACTTTCAGGCTCGGCTTGTTGAGGTTGAGAAATTGGGTCACGCGCTTCTTCCATGGTCACGTCTGGTTGTTCGGTAGCCGGCAACTGGGCGTTTTCAATTGCAATACCCGGGGTTTCTGGAACAAGACTCTGCTGGATCGGCTGTGGCGGTGATGGCGCCTTCCCCAAAGATGGAGGCTGAAGGACTTCAGTCGCGCTCTGAGGCTGCGATTCTGATACTGGTGTAGGAGAGGAGCGCCGAGTGTTTTCGGTGGTTGTAACGTCCGTCATTTGAACATCCTCTTGAATGGGTACGGCTGTTGCTGGCTCGGAGGCCTGACTGATCTGAGGAGAGACAGATGGGATCGTGGGCGCGGCTGGGGCGTCGCTAGAGAACGGTGGTCGCGCTGAGGCTTGTGTAGGTTCTGCAGCCGGCTCTGGCTTCGACTCCGGCGCCTCTAATACTTGCGGTGCTTGGAGATCAGAGCCTGACTTCATCGTATCCGGTGCAGGTGTAGGCGTTGGATCAGCCACAGGACCGGGTGTCGGCTCGGATTCTGTGCTGGGCTGTAAACCGGGCGTCTCTGGAGTTTTTGGACCGAAGCCAGTCTCATCTCCCTCCCCATCATCGCTCTCTTCACCCTCCTCGCCCTCCTCGTCCTCATCGTCCTGAGTTGTTTGGTCTACGGACATACGCGAAGGATCTCTCTCTTTGCCACCATTCCCAAGATTCTCTCCAGTTCCAGCTCCATGAACAAGCGCGGCGTCCGCTCCTTCGCCAGGGGCAAACATGACCTTCTTTCTCCTACCCTTCAGATTTTTGCCCTTGCGCTTCGGAGGAGGAGGCCGTCGTTTTGGCGGGGTAATAACGGCTGCTGAGCCTGCCGCTGCAACTACCACCCCCTGCGCATTGACAACACCGACTCCCTCGATGACCGTACCCGGAGCGGGCGCTTGAGGGGTCACAGTAGCTTGAGGGGTCTCAGTAGCGACTTGAGCATCGTCGGCAATTTCGCCTTCGATCTTGTGTCCTTCGGGAACCCAGGCCGCATAGATTAGAACATTGCCAGTCGCGGGGTCAACTTTCTTGAACCGAGTCTTCCTCATAGGCACCGATCCAGCCCCATCAACAGTCCCAGCTGTAGCACCGTACAGCGTCGGCAAGCCCGGTCGCCTCTTTGCCAAGAATTCCACCTCGGGCGCCTCCATGTGTTTAGGGACCGTTGTCCACTTGCGCATCGAGAACTTGCGCTCCAAGTTCTGTTGTGTCTGCTGTTCTTCCGGGTCTGTAGCTTCCTTTTCCTCGTCGTCAAAGTCCTTCGAAGCCTTGCGAATGTATATGCACCCAGAACGCGCCGCGCGTAGAAGCGCCCGACTCATTGGGCTCAGGAGATGGCTATCTCGGGGCATTGGAAGTTCTGGAATCGATGGTTTTCCAGCATTCCCCGGCACCTCTGATTGAGTCCCCTCGGTCTTGGGTTCCTGCGACACGGTCTGAACCTGGCGCGCCCATCGGCGAACAGGTAGCCCTTCGAAGACATCGTGATCGATCTGTCCGGTTCTGGTGCGGTTGACACCATCGCCGAATTGACGACCAGAGCGAGACGACCGAAACTACGCGACATTAATGATCCGTTCGTTTGCAATTCGAGCGAGGCTATTCTGCGTTTCAATGGAAGACGGGCCGAACTCACTGTCGGGGGCATGGCGCGCGACCGGCAATGCCCACTTTCTCTCAATACACAAACAAAGATAGTCGGTTGAAGAAGAACATCCAGAGAAGGTCGGTATATACTGCCTAAGCTGCCCTTCGATTTGCGGAAAACTGGTAGGATAGGATGGAGGAGACAACTGTACCAGGTGGAACTCCACGATTGAGACGCGGTTGACTGCACGTGACCATGGGATAAGAGCGAATTGAAGCTACAACACTGATAGATGTAGCTCAACTATGATTATAAGTAAGAAGATGAGATTTTCTGAAAGACGCGTGACAAGGCTAACGACACGACAAGGGCCCCGAGTAAAAGTACATGTAATCTCCAGGTCTATTCCATTCTCCAGCGCCATTACCATCCCATCCCCGACAATCATAAAGATAACGAGTCGCGTACCTGTCTTGTATATCCAAGACTTTTGCAGTAGGTATCGTGTGTTTCGATGATGTATATAGTTTATAGATTAGTCCCAACTGGCATGCTGATTAGCTATGTTATGGAAAGCAAATGCGGGCGCATGATAAATGAAGGCCTTACCCAGTGTCCTTCTGACGGACAATGCCGCCTTCTTGTCCGGTTTCCTTGCCCTATCCAATACATTAGGTTCGAGATCGAAAAGAAAGATATTAAGATCCATACCGATTTCTGACCCTCAACGACCAACCTATCCATCTGGTAGAACTGGCTGATGACGGTTTGTCTCTGGATTTGACATCAGTATCCGTCCGTTACGGTGGGATATCCCGAGACCACTTATTAAGCTCCCAATTACAGGGAATGTCTCAGTGTGAGAATTATAAGACTAACCTTGACCATTCGCAGGTTTTGTAAACCTTCCTGGATCAACTCCTGCACTCTTCGTTCTTCACTCTCATGTTGATGTGCCCGGAAAGCATCCTTTGTCCTCCGAAGGGCGTATTCGCGGAAGTTGTAGTTTGAGAACTGGGAAGACTGACGAAGCAGAGACCGGAACTACACGGAGCGCAAGTAGGTTAGTATTCCGGCTGCCGCTCTTCACGAGTAGTACGGATTCGCATATGCACTTACCAGAGATCGCGCCTGGAAGGCAGTGTCTCGCGAAATAGCTGAAACAGACATTATGGCCGTTGAAAGCTTTGGGAGTGGAGATGAATTGCGTAAAAAGAAAATAAAAGGCGAGTAATCGGCTGGCTCTTCGGCGCAAGGTCTGATTGCGGTCGATCGCGAAGCGCAGGTGTACGATGATGCCCGAGCGAGGTTGATGTCACGATTTCCACCAGCTCAACGGCCGGAAAACGAGGATACAAGACGGAAAGCTGAGGACTTGCAGAAACTGTGAAGCGAGCTCTCCCCTTTAGAGTGATACTGTCACGAAGTATTAGCCGTAAGTTCGCACATCGCAATAAGAAGTGGCGTTGAGGGAGGTGTTCGGGTTTGAACGAGATAGAGCTGGTGGATGACTATAATGCAGAAGATTCGCAAAAGTGGCAAAAAGTTCATGAGCAGTACATTAGAATGAAGACGGACTTACAGTCTGGGGCGCTGGGATAGTGTCGACGTGGGTTAGAGATTCCGTCGGGGAATTCTGATGCTTTTTTGGGCTCGGGATGACGGAGTTAACTGTCGGACTGTCCGGCCGCCCTCCGCACTTTCTGCCTCATCATTTCCCCAACTCACCACGTCGCCGTCAACGTTATTCCACGAGGGTTTCGCCTACGACTGCTGCAATTGACATGCAACTATGATCCAATGATGCAGCTCCCCACCCCACCCGCTTCCCGCCAGAGCTCAGAACTTCCAGACGCCGAGCTCAAACAGCTTCGCATAGACGACCCCACACCGGACCTTTCAGAGTACCTAGACGCGCTTCTTGAAAAATACCTTTGCCTTCTCGATAATCATCAGAGGCTACAAAATAACTTGGCTTCAAAGCTTTCCTCGGTGAGGTTCATCTGTCTTTCTCTGGAGCCATGGCTTATTGTGAATATAGGGGTTTCTTTCTCTGGCGCACGCAAACTATACATGCCCCCCGGGTCGACGGTATGGCGCCGACTACTATGATGAACGGATGAAGGCTTCAAGAAGAGCGTGAGTCGAGGTCGGGTCGTGGTCATCCAGGATCTCCGCCCCGTATCCATTTGAAGGAACTGGCTAAAAGACCTCTAATAGGACATTACAGCCTTCCTCGTCCACATACAGAAAAGATTCCATTGCTGAGACGGAGAATCAATCGCAGATTGGCTTGTTCTCTGAGCAGATCTTTGCGATTGAGGTTACTAGCGGCGACGAGGAAGAGCAGGCTGACAAAGATGAGTTGTCAGAGTCAGATGAGAAAGCGCTAAGACACGATCAAGTGAAGGACGGGGACAATGATAGTTCAGCGGAGATTGCTGCAACTTCTCAAAGTTCTTCAGACTCCTCTGAAGCGGAGCCTGAAGCAGGCGCAAAGCCTGAGCCTAAAAAACGGGCACCACGTACCTTGGACCCGATAAGATGGTATGGGATATTGGTTCCGCCCGCTCTTCGCAGCGCCCAGAAGTCTTTCACTGAAGTGGTCGAAGGCAGCCTGCCCGAACTAGCGAGTGTCGTGGTTGAGATGCAGGCTGTAGAGGAGGAGATCTCCAGGGTGCGGAGAGAACTAGGAAGAGAGTAGAAGAACTCCTCCAGCCTATATGGTTGACGGCATAGCCTTCTCGTAGATCGTTGTGGCTGCTGCAGTGTCGAGACATACGTAGCAGACAATATTCTGAACCAGGTGGCTCCCGGGATGAGTACGGAATACGAAGTATCCCGCACTTCACCTGCGTCTGTATATGCGGATCGGACTACGGGGTGCTTTCCTGATAGAGCTCAGATCATGAGGTTGATCTAGGCCGTGCATGAGCTATTATTGACAGCGAAGGAGTAACCCCGGAGTACGGGGTACTCCATACAGAATAAAACGAGAGAGGACATTGGATAGTCACATGATGGAGCTTGTTCTCCATCCAAGAGTGAACGAACGCAAACAACTTTAACCTCATCTCCAAATCGTTCCTTATATCGCGAAACCTAGCATCATGCAATTCAGATGGACAGCGAGACCGTTTTCGGAAGTCCCCCCGAATCTGACTCTCGAATCAATATAAATTTTATATTGAAGGACGGCGTCAGCGACGAAACGAAGCTAGTCTTACAAACCAGCCTCCTGATTCTTCAGTCCTTCAAGTCCTCCTGATCTATCCGTAGGGCGGAATTATCCAGCCTCAGATCGGGGAGTCAAGACTCGAAGCCGAGGATCTTTGACAAGTCCCAAGCCATGATGCTGAATTCTGACCGGGGGCATCATCAATAAAAGATAATGCAGGTGCTCATCACCCACTTTCTTCAACAGCGTCCGGACTTCGGAGAAGATGACCATCTCGACTGACGAATAGACGATCTCATCTCGGTCTGCCTCGGCGCGAGTCAACCGCGCCCCTGGTTTTGAATGGATTTTCCGCCCGTTAAGAGTGGCTCCTCCGATCAAATCTGAGACGTGCCGTCGTCTTAGCCGTCTCCACCCAGCCAATAGCCTCTCCCCTAGCAATCATACTCTGGTCTAGCTTCCGGCACTTTCATCAATTCTGGGTCACAACACCTAGCCAATCTTCCATCTTCGCTTAGACATGTCATGAAATCAGGTTGCAAACGATGAAACGTATCGTCGATAACATGCAGGACGGAGAATCCGGAGGCGCTGACTCGAGGGTGTCTTGTCCGCCATGAGCTTGAACATATTGTACTCTTTGCAACGTACACTGTACATCTGTCCTCTGTTCGTTTTGTTTAGACCGCTAGCCTATTGACTACTAAGGACTAAGGAGACTAATTGGGCTAGCAATCCTTTGTGACAGCTTCTGCGCTAGTTCCTGCGTCGGGGTGGTCTCCACTGACTGTTTCCAGTCCATCCCATATTGTGCCAAAAAAAGAAGGATGGGGCAATCGGCCAGCATCAGTCTCTGACTCTCTGACGCTTGGTTCGGTTGATTGACCGTTTGAGGGTCTCCGGAAGTGAAGACCCTTGGCTTCTCTTCGCTACCCACCCGGCGTGAGGTACGTACCTTCGTGTCAGAGATTCTCTCGTTCTCCGAACCGCCTCGTCGCTGTTCCAATTCTCTCTTTCGTTCTTCAGGCAAGGGCCAGTGGCTCTCTCTCTGGATCTGGTTTTGCTGGTTGAGGTCGTGAGTTTAGAGGTCCTGGCCTGCTCTGATAATAAGAGGCTAACATTTTCTACAGGTCCTTTCACTTCCACAGCCTACCGGGACTTGAGACGTAGGATTGTCAACTGCGATGAAGTTCTGATATTCCTTTCCCTTTCAAACATCTTCGTGGTATGCGAACTTTCCTTACGATCGCCATGTGGCTTAGACGTACTGCAGAACCATGTTGACTGTGATGCCCTCAGATAGAGGCATTGAGTGCCATTTTTGTATCACAAGACACTTTCTTTCCAGTCTCGGGGCTTCTGGTTATTAAGCCCCTTCGATACTATCGTTCACACACATCAGCGCCTCCAAGAATCAATGTTGACGAAGCTTGACTTTCACCCTATTACGCCTTTTCGCCATTCGCTTATCGTCATCCCTAAGCGTAATCTCGATCCATTGTATGACTTGATTGTCGTCTAGCCTCACTCTGCTCTGTTGGTAAACATCTTATCCTCCGACCAACGGTCATATTGTGCTATAGGCCAACGTATCTCTACTGGGATCAAATCGCCGCTCTGACAGCAATGGACTCAACTTCGAAACACGGCTGGTCCGACCCTAAGATCGCGGAGAGGAAGGGGTCTGTCCGCCGCGCAAGGGAAATGCTAGAAGTTGGTCAACGCCCTAAGATTCGAGTTGCTCAAGCAAACGCGATGTTACCACCCGGACCCCGTATGTCTCAACAAACCGCGTGGCCGTTGTTGAATGACAATGATGGACCCAGAACAAACGTCGTTGATCCTCAAGGGCGGATGTCAAACATTGTCGATTCACAAAGGGAACTACGAGGATGTGAAGGACCTTCGCCTCAACGCCCACCTCCACGTCCAGCTCGATCAGATCCCCCCTCGCCCTCTGTGTATTCGGAGAGGAGCGTCCCAGACGCTGTTCCTAGCCCTCTACACCTCAACAACCGCGCGCGCACCCCGTCATTTTCTCAGCCGTTCACCAATCAACAAAACATCCACCCTGCGCTGCGGGAGCCCGCGCCAATCGCAAACGAAGACATGTATAGGAAGTCTGCAGCCTCATCACTCGGCTCTATTCCCTCGATACCCGACTTTCCACCGCCGCTTCCTGCCCAGACCAAATCGGGAAATCTCGCTCCTCCAGCGCCTATGCGTCCAGGCATGACTCGTCAATCCTCTGTTTCCCCAATACCCGAAGAGTTGCCAGATAGCCCAACCATCCTAAACAAGCCGTACGCTAGACTCACCGCATCCAGTTGGAATTCCGAGCGGCGGGAATCTGAGATCTTAGGTGTGTATATGGATGGCGAATCTGATGGTACGCCTGAGTCGGCTGAGCATGCCGAAGTGACTCTAGTTCGACAAGCTAGCATCGGGACCCGCGGCAAACCTTCCTTGCGTACTATCAGTAAACCCAGTACCGAAGCCTTGGTTGGAGGAAGTGGTAGAACGGGAACACCGATGGGGAAGACCAATAACACGAGCCTCAAGGAGGTTGCTGCTGGTCTGGCTACTAGAAACTCTTTCTCCTCGTCCTCATCTAAGGAGTCAGATATTGACCCAGAAAAGCCGCCAATTGTGCTCAGAGACGAACAAAGTGCACAGTACTCGCAACACAACGACATGAGATCATTCAAGAAAGAAGCGGCATTGCCCCAAAGGGCTCCGACTATGAGCGAAATGAGGCCAGGAGCTCGCAGGCCGCCTCGCTTGAATATTAACGCGGTGCGGGATGCTGAAGCTCGTGGTAGTCTAACAAGCCTTTCAGATCTGATCAAGCGCGCAACGAAACTTGCGACTAACCTCGAGCATGGACGCACAGCGAGCAGGAATGACCTTCTGAACGTCGGCGGATCTAGGCATCCCTTTGGTAAGCGATCCTTCCGATCGCGGTGATTCCAGTTTCTGGGCCAGCTAACAGGTGCATTAGGTGACCCAAATCGCAGATCAGGCTCAATCAAGGACATCTTGGCCTCGTTTCCTAACCCTGCCGCTACACCAGAAGGTCGTTCATCTTGGCCTATCTTCTGGAGGAGATCAACACTTCACCAGTTACACTCCCAGGAACAGGGACGGGAAGTGAGCCAAGAGAAAGGCAACGTCAAAACCCAGCGGCGCCGATGCTGCGGGATGCCGCTGTGGGCATTCATAACTGCCTGCGTGATCCTGCTTCTCATCATCGCTGCGGCCGTTCTGATACCTATTTTCCTAGTTGTGGTTCCTCGGGAAAACAAGAGTAACGCTAGCAGCGACACGATGTGTGAGAAGACCACCCCTTGCTCAAATGGTGGTGTAAGTGTATCAAGCGGTGACGTCTGCTCCTGTGTTTGTGTCAATGGATACACCGGCTCGCTTTGTACGACATCCGGCGATGCAAGCTGTGTCGCCACGGAAATTACTCAGAACTCGACGTCGAGGAACGCTACTGTTGGGGATGACCTTCCTCGCCTGTTCCAAGGTTCCTCAAGTAACTTCAGTATCCCGCTAGACTCTTTTACAATCATGGCACTCTTCAGTCAAAATAATGTCTCTTGCACAACGGAAAACGCGCTTGTGGCGTTCAAAGGAGTGTCCTCCAGCGATAACAAGCGCCGGGCCTTCCTATCAGATGAGATTTTGGCCGGCTACGAGGAGGCAGACAAGCCCACGGCGACACGTCCTGTGCGAAGAGACGTTGTGACAAAGAATGGCATTCTCTTCGAGGATACTGCAACTGACGGAGGCCATGCAACGGCGACGGCGACGACAACGACAACAAGCTCCACTTCTACAAGCACAGCAACGCCAACCACGACTTCCACCGTCACTACCGAGGCCCTTGACTTCTCCCGGATCGCTGTTTTGTATATCCTCGAGAAAACTGGCACCCTTGACGCAGCAATGTTCTCGGCAAACGTCATCCAGAGGCACTTAGAGCATTCCTACTCAAACTCATCCAGCGAGAACTTTGTCATTGACCTCGTTCCCTCTGGAGTCAAGGGCAACATCACTCTCGACTACGAGGGGTTCACCATCACTGATTTTGATGGCGATACGGTCGGTGCTTCATAAAATTCCTGTACATGTCTTCTCTCCTCACAACGTACCTCTATCTGTCTATCTGTCCATGCCTGCTTCTCTTCTTACCCTCCTTGATATCACTGTCTTTTGCGCCATTGGGTTTCACTTCTCGCACTCCTTTGCCTCTGTTTTTATTGATCAACATTTATTTACCTGAGAGTCCATGGCCCACTCTCTTTGTTTTTTCGGCGCCCCCCCGGTACGTATGTATATACACCTCCTTCCTCAGCTCCTGATACGCTTGTTACACCTACTTTCCTGGCTAGATGATTTAGGTTGTTGGTAGCTGATTTAGCGTTAATTCTGTTAATATATGCGCCTCTGGCCACTAAAGCATCGCAATATGGCAACACTGACTAGGGACTGTAATTTGAGTAGGTCCTGATAGCATTCAATTTTAGTAGGAGAGAAAAGCTATGCTCAGTCGAATGTTTTGTCAAGTAGTACAGTATTCATAGTGATTGTTATACATAATAGTACACGTTGCATCCAAAACTCCTAACCCCCTTCCATTCCTGGGGATATATGCATGATAGCAGCTGGCATAAGCAACAGCAGCTAGTGGGCAAAATAGATGATTAGCCACCACCTAAAACAAGCCCACACCAGGCACAACGCCCTGAACCGCAGCATCATTCTCGATGATGGGCACAAGTTTCCTGAACCGTTCCTGGACAATGAACTGCTCTGCCTCCCACCTCTTCCTCTCCATCTCCTTGGCCTGAATCTGCTTCTTCGAGGGCCCGAACCAAGAGGATCCGTTCTCAGCCTTGGCAAGCGTCTCTGCTTCGTCCCTTTGCGCCTTCTCCAGGAACTGCGCGACCATTGTCCTCCAGTTCTCGAAGCCCACGCGGAGACAGTCGACGCAGCGGTTCTCGCGCGCGGCCGCGTCTGTCTCTGGGAGAGTTGATTCGGCAAGGTCAACTGCATCGCGGGTCCAGGCCAGGCCAGATTCTTTGGAGTGGGTAGCGTAGATAATCTCGCCGATGTACGTCATGAGTCCTGCTTCGTCGCAGGAGGAGGAGGGCGTTCGGTAGGGGGGTTCATTTCCTGAGGGCGGCGGCGGTGGGTATTGGGCGGGGATGAAGAC
>RHLP01000058.1:0-17683 GCA_003719405.1 Aspergillus incahuasiensis
CTTCCATACCTACTCCACCCACACCCCTACTAACCACACCCATACCACAACAGAGAAGGATTCGCCACCGAAGTCGGCCCCAAAGGCGGGATGCTCTCGGGCGGCCAGAAGCAGCGGCTGGCGATCGCGCGCGCGCTGCTGCGCGACCCGCGCATCCTGCTGCTTGACGAGGCGACCTCCGCGCTGGACAGCGAGAGCGAGCGCGTTGTGCAGGCGGCGCTGGACACGGCTGCGCGCGGGCGCACGACGGTGGCCGTGGCGCATCGGCTTAGCACGATCCAGCGCGCGGACGTCATCTATGTCCTGGCGAATGGCCGCGTTGCGGAGCAGGGGACGCATGAGGCGTTGCTGAGGCGCAGGGGGCATTATTTCGATTTGGTGAATTTGCAGAGTTTGGCGTAGATTTTATGTCATTGAATGGGGTTGGGGTGGGATGGTGTAATGGCTAGGGAAGTATTTATGAATGGATGGATGGATGGATGGGGTTTGTTTAATTGATGCAGTGGCGTGGGTTTATATGAAGTAGTACTTGGACAGATGGTTGCAGAGCAGACGCTCTATGTAAATTCGTACGGATGGTTATCGGATTGCAAGAATATCGAGATGGTCATCAAGTGCTGTATTTTCAAGAGAACTATTCAAGGTAATCTAACGGAGGCCGACAGAATATATATCAGTCAGAGTTAGACACCGCTGCCTCGTCTTCTACCCATCCAAGACAGGAAGGGTTACTCCAGCTGTCTACTGGAGAGAAAATAGCAAGTCAACTCTACAGTTATCCTAGTAATATTCAAGGGCATTGAATCTACGATAGGACGACAGTGGCAGTCTTGGGCTAGGTATAGATAAACCGGGCCTACGGGGTAGGGAGGGTAGATAGCGTAGAGGGAGCCTCGGAGACTGATTTGCTTCCATGCTGCGAGGGCCACGAAAAAGGGAGGCATGATCTACAGCTCTAGGTAGGTGAGAGAGGCCATTTCGAGTCTCTGCAAATATCACCTGGATCATTGTTGTTTCGGCGATGAACGCTGTGGATGATCTCATTAAACGGTGTTTAATTGGCACTTGGCGCACAACCACCACCACCACCACAACAAGGAGATTATTACGGTCGGAGATGGATCGTGGCGGTTCTAAGTTTGCCTAGGGAGCAGGGCCAGGTGGACGCTGTTGCAGGTAACGTTTCCACGTGTCGTGCTGGCTTCGAGGCTTGAGAGGATCGGCTGTGCAATGGCAGCGCCAGATGAGGTTATGCTCTTGTTATTATGGTTCAGCAGTGATCAGCTACTAGTGTACGCAGCGTCCATGGGATTGTTTCGATAGAACAACAATCCTCATGTCATGTTAGAGGGGTGTCTGCTGTAGATTAATATTATCGCGGACGATCACCACTGACATTGATCACATTGACAGGAGATGAGCAAGAGATTACTCCTCACTAACTAACTAACCCCAAGGTCCTCACCTCGTGGCTGCAGTTGACTTCTTGACTTTCACAAGGACACTCACTTGTGGACATCCAGTGGGCCCCCTGATCCGGCAGGTCTGCTCCGACATCGCCCAGGCCTCTAGCGCTAGAGCACAACGGGGCACCTGCCTATCGCACCGCAGCCACAGATGACCAGATGCAGATGAACCGGGGATCAGCTCGGCGTGCATTCCGCGCTTGGGAGCCCCCGCCATGCATGATTCACCGGTCGACCCAGCCAGTTCCTGCGGGCTCAATATGCTTATGCCTAATCAGGCGCAACGTAGCCTGTCAGTGTCCATGGAACGCGAGCGATCGCCACACTGGCCGTTGACTGACTGTTCTTGCAGCATGCAGTAACTCCTCCGGGACAGGGCACTGCGCACCTCCACGTGCCCTCGGCAGTGCGCATCTGCCGAAACACCGGCCTTGTTTGGTTCGGTCCTGGTTCTGGTTCTGGGTCTGCAGAATCCGAGACGGCCGTTGTGATGGCGTCGACCCTGCGTGATTTAACTGGGTCGGGGCTGGGTCTGGTTGACTGATGGGTCTGTCTAGGTCAGGGCTGGGTCAGGGCTGATAACCAGCCTGAGGATGGCGACACTGATCGCCCGATGGATGCTTTAGCTTGGTTGTGTTATATTATATGGGGAAGGGGAGCTTGCACTTCAATAGTCTGAGCATTTAATCTCGACTGACTCGCTTTCTACCTCATTTAACTGACTGCTTATTATCTCGGTCCCGACGCTGTGGTTACTACATTGTATCGTACCTACACCAAAGTCACTTTTACCTCGAAAACACCATGAAGAGCGCCATCTCCCCAGACATCTGGGAAACAAAGCGCATGCTCATCACCAAGCTGTACAAGGACGAGGAGTGGCCGCTCAAGCAGGTCATCAAGCTCGTGCAGACGCGCGACTTCCACCCGAGGTACTTCCATCTCCTATACAAGTGTGCAAGGTCAACACTAACACTCTCCAGCGAATCGCAGCTCCGCAGCCGCCTCAAGAAATGGCACATCACCAAGCCCAGCCGCAAGAAGTACGACGGCAGCCGCCGCCTCTCCGGCGCAAAGAAGAACCAGCAGAAGCGCCCCTCCGACTCCTCCTCCTCATACCCGCCCATCCCGTCATCTTCCACCTACCACACCCTGCACTCGCACTCGCAGTCACATCTCCCATCGCAGCGCAAATCCCTCGTCGACGAGAGCGACTCCTTCTCCGAGGCGTCCGGGTCGCGCCCCTCCGTCTCCATCCCCGACATGTCCATCTCCCCCGCCAACCGCTACATCCTCCCGTCAAGCCCGCACGACGACTCGACAATCTCCCTCGCCCACCCATTCACAACTCCGTCCTCAATGTACCCGTCAAATCCAACAACCGCACACAGCAATATCTACTACTACCCGCCCGAGTCAAGTCCGCACAGCTTCCCTGCAACGACAGGGCCTCTTTCCTACGGGACCCATGCACATGCACATACACACGCCTTCGCCCCAATATACTCCGACCCCAGTCCGCTGGGTCTCGTCCCGGAACACCCGGCCGCAGACTACGTGAGCAGCGTCAGTGCCGGCTACGGCGTGCATCCGTATCTCGCGCACCAGAACCATACCCATACCCACAAGCACAGCCCGTTCGGTGTGCCCCTGTCGCCGTCGGATCTGCCGCCGCCGTCGCTGCTGGACGGGTCGGCGTGGATGGGTGGGCATCATGGGCACTACGCGCAGCAGCAGCATCAGCCGCCATCGCCGCATTCGTACTACGCGGACGAGGTCGGGCTGGCTGGGCCGCCGATATACACGGCGGGGCATGTCGTGTAGTATAATGTATTCTTATCATGTTTGAGTTGAGTTATGACTATGAGCGTCCTGTATATGTATAATGGAACTTTGAACTTCGCCACGCTTTTCTATCCCACTTTACTTGTCTTCTTTTCTCTCTCTTCATCAGAATCAGCCTAGCCTAGCCTAGCTAGCTAGATAGACTAGACAAAGTTAGTTTGATTGCGGTTCATGATATACTTTGAGCTTGTTTCAGTTCCAGTCAGTCAGTTGTCTTTCCCTGCTTGTTGCTTATGTTTCCTAGGTGGCTTCGTTTCATGTGCAGATGCAGTAGTCTCTTCTGTAACGCCTACTGCAGGCTACGCTAGTCTACCCTAGACTACCCTACCCTACCAGGGTACGGGTCAGTCAATCACCACCCTACGGTATGACGCAGCCGTGCAGCATGAGCTAACTGGGTAGGGCCCCGTCGGGGCAACGGAAGATCAGTCAGGTTCGAGTGCTCCACCCCGGGCAATCATCAACCTTCGTGGGATCAGCCCGGGCCCGAGTCAGGTCACAGGACACACTTGCGTGCTCCACCTTATCTATCATCAGTCTGCAGGATCAGACGAGAGAAGAAGCGTGCACGCAGGGCGGAGTTCATCCCGAGGTCCGCAGAGGAGTCGGTGCTGCTTTCCAGCCCAGCCTTGAGGCAGTGGCAGTGGCAGTGGCAGACTCCCCGCATTCTCTCTAGCTCACCTCATAGGGTAGTTGCTTAGGTACGTACCGTCCATCCCCAATATTAATCCTTAGACCAACCAGTAAGACTCGTCTCCTTCAACGTACGTTATTCCCTCACCCCTCTCTAGTTCTGCTTTTCTCTACCCTACCCTACAGCTGCTGCGCAGCTCCACACCCTCGGAACAACTTCCACACGCAGCTCGCCCCCCGCGTAGATCATGCACCCCACAATACAAAGTTAGCTAGCGGGCGCGCTACAAGTGCTAGCTGTTCCAGCTGTGTCCACTGTCCACTGTCCACTGTCCACCCAGTGTGCTGACTGCTGTTCCACACCGTCCCCGGCCACGAGGGCCAAGACCGCTGCTCGCTGCTCTGGGCTGCTCTGCCGGAAGGGGGTAGGGTAGGGTAGGGTTCGGCGCTAGCAGACCACGTTAGGCTTGACAGCAAAGCATCAGATCCCTGCCAAGATGCGAGGAGATTGCTGTACTCCGTCCGTAGCATAGAGGCTGCCTGTGCCTGCCTTGCCCTGCCAACCATGCGATGCGATGCAATGCGATGCGGCGGCGACTCGGAGGAGCAAGCCAATCAGGGCGCGTCAATGAACCGAGGCGTTTTGCATGCTTATGGTTTGCTGGCGACTCGCCGTGGGACTCTGTCCGGATGCAGCTGATCCAAGGCCGGCGTTTCTCCGGTTGCGCGTCAGGTACTGGTTCGTTCTGTGCTTGGTTTGCTGCTCTTCCGTGGATGCTCGTGTTCCGGGTTGATTGTCGTTGACCCGGCGCGCTGGTAGGTTTTCGCTCACGGCCGGCCGGGAAGCACATCATTTCGCCACAAGCGCGGTCATTGGTGAGCATGGATTCTTGGTTGGTTATACTAGCACAACACATCGCGTGGTTGTTTTATCTGGTGGTGTAGAGCATGTACTGGCTTCGTCGTCTATGTCTATGTTCTACCCCCCCTTCTTATGTATGGTGAGTTTCTTCGGACAGATACTACCTATGGGCTCAAATCCCTCACCCAGTTGAGTACGGCTTAGCGGACATTTATGCGTGATTAATCGCTCATACGGAGCAGTAGTATCTCTTCCTGTCAATTATACCCTAGTCTTCCATGCCAATCTGATTATCCCCGCGGAGGTAGGAGCATAAATTCGATATTCCCTCATCGTCTCGTAAACCGGCACCGGGACGCCCTCAGATCATTCCTGTGCTGCTCGCCACCAGATGATTTTCGTTCCAGATCACGCCTTCCGTATTCGAGCCCGACCATCGACACTTCTGGTCAACGGTAGCCCTGGAGATGTCTCGGGCTTTCCGCATGCGGCGAGCTCTGACAGACAGACAGACAGACGGCGCAGGGCAGGGCAGGGCTCTCTCACGACCCTGGACCATGGATCATCGATATACGTAGGCAGTGTTCCTCGCATCGAGCTCCGCACTGGTTGGGCGCTGATCTGCAGTATGGCACAGGGCCAGGGCCGTCGCACCTGCGTCTCGGATTCGGGCTCAGTAGAACGGCTCCCCGTCGTCTTCATTGATTTTCCTCTCGTTGGTTCCGGTTCAGTTCGGTTCGTTTCATTTCATTTGATTTGATTCATAGCCACGTGGAGGGATTTTATTTCCCGGATCGTCGCTACATTGCTGCCCTGCAATCGTCTCATTCAACCCGCCTATTCGTATTCCATAATGTTGCTGACCTTGTTAATACTTGACTCGGCTCTGTCTGATAGGCTCAGACATGCTGCACGTGTAATTTCCCTAGCTGGTGATAGGCGTTAGTGCGCATCATTCGTGAATCTCGCGCAGTGGAGCGTGCGCTAAACGGATCTGCGTTCTGGACTACTTCTGGGCAGAGCAGAGGACATGAAGCAGCACAGGGCTAGAGCTGCTTGCATTCGGGCCCCCTTTCTTTGGCTGTTTAATGTTGTCGCTTGCCGTATCGGCGCTGGCGGCATTATTTATGACGGTCCAGGGGGGGCCGATGGACCGGATTGTGAGGTTCTCATACCTACCTAGGTAGAGGCGCGCCGCAGGTGCAGCGATGAGAAGCTAGGTAGGGTAGCGTAGGCTCTCGAGGCTGGCGTTCTGTTCTGTTCATGGTCTGAGCTTTAGCAACGCCGTTATGTTAACTTGTGGAGGGATGTCAGGGCCTTGCCTGCCGATATGCCCGGTCCAGATCTCCGGGATTCGAAAAGCATTCTATATACCTTTATCTTTCTAGTCGGGTTGAATGGTATAAGCAGATATCAGTTAAGTATGAGTTGGTGAACGAGGCCAAGCCTGCACGCTCCTCCTGATATATTGTATTGCTTTCTGGCTGGTATCGCGATATAAGTATCATCCTACATATGTCGGGTGAAAGAACTGGAATAGAATTAAATTCGATTGGAACGGTATATGATGTTCATGCCCCCGTCTATCTGTCTATCCTGCGACGTCTCATTCCGGATTCCTCGCAGAGAAATACACCCCGACGGGAACAGGAATATACTAGACAGATAATGCAATGTCTCTCCTGTGCTGTACGGGCGTGCACCAAGCACCAGTCGGTTCGATAATTGGGACAGAAAAGCAGAGGCAAGAGGAACCCTCACCTAGCGGTCATGCGTCCGACAAGGCTAGGCTGGCTGAGAAGGACCACCTGTTCATGATTTCTCTATTGAATTAATGCCATCGAGCGGCCATGCTACGAAAGACACCCTATAGTTCTGATGCAATTGGAGATGCGCAAAACACATAACGCTATCCTACCCTACAGCCGTAGCCCACGGTATCTACATCAAACTAAACCCGTCCCCTACCCTCCCAGGGCTGAGCACATCAAACATCAACACCAGCAAGGACCATGGAATCTTTTGCGCTACCTAGCATACATCTATACATGCAGAGGGACTATAACAATGCATCTATCCCTATTATGTACTCCAACTCATAGAGAGAGACGACGTTAAACCACTCCGCGGCCCGAATCTTGGATCATTGAAGTGGTATTACGGTGCCACAAAGCATGCGCATTATATCGACATCTGTGCTTGAAAGGTTAGATTGGCCCTCTAGGCTCCAGACTCCAGGCCACTCGCATCTCCTTGCAGATGAAAGATGACAGCATTCCATTCAGGGCCGTTGTTAGCCAGTATCTTACTTACTACACTAAAAGAATCTAAAGAAACCTTGATGTTGGTGCTCATTGTCTCTCTCCCTCAAGTTCAAGTTCAAGCGCAAGCGCAAACTCAACTATTCAACTCACATTTCCATCATAAAACAGCTTGTCAAGTAGCGAAGCGACGGGCAATGGGGGAGGGGGCATTGCATTGGCTACGCTACGGCCGTGGTGGCGTCAAAGACCTGCAGACCTAGCCTAGGGAGTACGTAAGAAAGTGTGTATGGAAGCTGAGAGGCCGCAATGCTTCGACGCCCGCGCCCCCGTCCGAAGAAAGAGAATTGTACCCTAATGGTTGAACCGCAGGCACGATGGATACAATGGGAATATCAATACGCACTCGCCGCGGGGATGCGTGCATTCCCAGGAAAATAGCACCCAGGGAGGGTTGCTACCAGGGAATGAGCGGATGGGGTTGAGGGGAGATGCAGCAAGCGAATTCGGGGTCCTGCGCATTGACAGGGACAGAAATCCAGAGCACCATGTCTTGTGGTAAGCTGGGAATAATATCGTGGTTGGGTATACTCTGACGGATGCAAAGACGTGGTGCAGGTAGTCTAGTCTAGTCGCGGTTGCGGTGCAACTGAACTGCTCAGGTGTTTGGGATGGGATGGTAAAAGCAACCCGACGGCATTACTGCACACCCCCCAAGAGCCGAGCTACACGTCAACTGCCAAACCACAAGCCCAAGTGTAAAAGAGACAAGCCTTAGCCCAACCCAGGCCGGGGGGACCTGGCCGGGCGGGTTCCGTGCCCACTGCCCACTGCAGTGTCTGAGCTGCACCGCTGGTCCATGAGATTTGCAGGCCCGGGCGTGACAAATCCAGCGCCGGCACCTAGGCTACGTACCTAAACCGGTTCGTAGATACGTTACTACTGTACCCTAGTTCACGCTTGAACTCCACGCAATCGCATGCAGGGTCCCCCTTCCCGTGCAGCCCCCAAGTCAGAACGCTTCACAGCGACGGCAAGCTATTCTCTAACATACTCCGTCCGCCGTACTATGCCGCTGCAGCACCGCATTCCATTCCTTGAATTTGATCCGTAGGGCCGTTTCGTGCAGGACCCCGACCCAAGCGAGCGGAACCCCCGGAAGGCCAAGCACGGCAGACCCAGTTCGCATCACAGATTGGGCGAACTATTGGATCCCGGCCGAGCACGACCCAGAGGATGAACCCGGGTTAGCGGAGACAGCACAGCGCCGATGTCGGAGCCACCCAGCATCGATGGCGCCATTGAGGTATACGCGAAGCGAGATGGCATGTTGGCAAGTGTAGGATTGGACAAGTCCCAGTGCTTTGAGGAGCTGTGTCTGGTAGGGAAATGCAGAGCAGCTTCATGCTGGCTATCTAGCTGATGTATGACCTCGGTCTATCAAGGAATCGAATGGTCCGGGTTGCTATATGCCCACCGTAGTCTGAGGCGATCAGCCGCATGTTGCGCTTCTGAATAGCTCCCGTAAGCGATGGCACCTAGTGTATCGCTCTCTTCAAATCCCTCCTATTCAGGCGGATGAACGTGATTGTCGGTCGCAAATCTCATAACATGAACTCAGGCAACGACAGCACTCATACAAGAAGCGAAAAGTATCACACCAAAGCCAGAAGTCAAGAACTGCTGGGTATCAAGCTCGAAAAGCAAGTCCTGCAACGGATTCTGTGTCCAAGGATGTCATTTATGCCATCTGCACCTAGTTACAAACACATCACATCATACAACAGTCGCCATAGCCTTCCGTCTATATCCACATCTATATTCACACCGGTCATTACACCCGACAACGTTGATTTTCTGACATCAGACCCGTTCGGTGCATTCGCCTCGTCAGAAACAGAGCGGCCTCGAGCCATACACTGCGGTAGCTGGAGGGCTGCAAAGCAATCCGTGAAAGACTTTGCGAGTGCTTAATGCACCGCGCGCTTGGTAGGGTATCCTGCTCTTCCTTCCTTTTTGCCTCGTCCAAATCAGTCCTGTATGTGCGGGAGTACACTATCTCGGGCATATGTATCATCCCGAAGCATTAAGGAGGATATTATCGCTACGACAAGGATATTCATATGTAAGATATCCTATCAGCAAAAGGTTTATACTTCGATGCCATCTCACTGAGGTACTTTGGACTCCTAGTAGCCAACGCCGCTAAAATAATGGTCGATCAGACTGCCATACCAACAAAGGAAGCAGAAGAAAAGAAGAGAGTGTCTATTCATTACACAAGTCTATAGCTGCACAGCGCCCCGCGATCCAATACCCATCACACTAATCCAAGGACTCCCATATGAGACTTTATCTAAATCCTCCCAAACAAGCCCTGCTCCGTAACCGCCTTGCTCAGAAACGCAATAACACCTCCAGCAATACACACCACGCCACTAAAGATACTCAGCTCCTCGAACCCACCATAGTGGTCCACCAGCACACCACTAACAGGCGGCCCAATGAGCACCGAACACCCGCACAACGCAATGCCCATACCCAGGTAAGTGCCAAACTCCTGCGGGTTCTTGGGGACAGTCGTGAGCGCCGCACTCCCGCCGGAAATCACGGTGCCGGACCAGAACCCAAAGACGACGGCGAACCCGATCAGGGAAGCGTTGGTCCGCGCCTCATTCATACAGCAGATAATGACGCCCGTCGCGACGCCGCCAACGGCAAACGCGTTGATGCGCCCGAACCGATCCGCCAGCACGCCGGGGATGATGCGCCCGAATGTCGAGGCGCCGTTCAGGATCGCGGCCAGGTACGAGGCCAGCGTGGCGTCCATCCCGCGCGACACGGCATACGTGGGGATGAAGAAGATCGGGCTGAACATGCCCAGCAGCTGGAAGAACAGGGCGGCGATGAGGAGGAGGAAGAGCGGGGATTTGAGCGCGCCGGGGATGAAGAAGGCGGTTGTGCGCGGTGGGAGGCGGGCTGTCACCGTGAGGCAGGAGATGGTCATGGGGAGCAGCATGATGAAGGCGATGATGCGGATGGACCAGCCGAAGCCCAGAGATGAGGCGTTCAGCATCTTGGAGAGCGCGATTGGGAAGACGACTCCGCCGATTGAGGAGCCTGCGATGGCGAGGCCTAGTGCGGCGCCGCGCTTCTTGTCGAAGTATTGGGAGACGGCGGCCAACGCGGGGAACTGCAGCATGCCCGTTGAGATCCCGACGAGGACCCCCTGCGCCAGCATGAACTGCCAGTACTGCTTGCAGAGACTGGTCATCATGAGAGCGAAGATGTAGATGATTGCTGGGGGGCGGATGACCTGTGGTGGTTGTTAGGGGGGGATATGAATGGGAGTGTTGATATGAGGGGACGTACCCATGCGCCGTAGCGGTCAAACAACGGGCCTGCTATGGCGCCTGTTGCGAATTGTAGGAAGGCAGACAATGAGCCGATCCAGGCGATGTTGTCGGTGGGCTCGTGGGCGAGCTGGTGGACGGCGTAGTACTCTTGGAGAACGCCGAAGGAGTTGGCGAACCCGAGCGTGGAGAAGATCGTACATGCGGAGCCAACGGCCACCATCCATGCCTTGAGTCCGCCATCTGGCGCCGGGCCGAAGGTATCTGCGACGGTGTCTTGTGGTGTTTTCTCGTGGCTTGTGTTGTGGTGGATGTCTATAGATGACGCTTCCGGGTCGTAGATTGCTTCTTTGGCGGCTGACATGGTGACTGTAATCAGGAAGACCTAGGCTATGATAAAGTACTGAGACAGCGCTGATTGATGATGGAGTGCGTGATGGGTGATGAAGTGGCTTTCTTATATCGCTGTTGCTGGCCGGCCGGTATCCCCGACACTCGGAGTTAAGCGCGGACTCGGGCTGGCCGGACTCGGCGCGGGATAAGGGATGCCATTCGGACCAAAGGCGCAGCTTCTGCACTGCGAACGACTGCTGTCTTTTGTCATCTTCTTCCCCTGACCTTTTCGAGCCCAGCCTGTTAAGCATTCCTCGAGCTGTCTCAAACCACGGTCGCAAAATTTACATCCAAATGATCGCCGCTCCCGGACCCGAGCGACGGCGCAGACGGCCAGCAGTGTAAGTCCGCTGCGGTACTAGGTAAACATATGCTGAAGCTGACTTGGGCAGGTCATGCTCTCTCTGCCGAAGACGAAAGATCAGATGCAACCGTGAAAGCCCGTGCAGCAACTGCATCAAGTCAAAATCCGAGCCCTGCGTCTACGATGCTGAGGCTTCCAGTTCACTCCGGGCGCGGCAGCATCTCGGATCTGGTCGCGTTGTCGAATTAAACGGCTGCAAAGCTACGAGGGATCAACAAATGCTGCCTCCCGACACTGTCACATCCCAGGTCTCTAGCTATGCGTCGAGATCAATGCCCTCCAGTTCCAAGGGCTCCTCGTCCCGGACGAGTCTCGCCTCGGTCTCGGAGGTTGAGTCGCTGCGGAGCAAGATCAGGCACCTGGAAGAACAGCTGGCAAAGGGAACCGAGCCATCGAGACCACCACCGCCGCCGTTCCAAAGCTCCCGGATGGAAACCAGCACGTCGGAGCTGGCCGGGACGTTCCACATCAATCATGAGAGCCGCCTCGTCCACGATTGCCAGTTTGCCAGCCGCAACGTGGTCATACACAAGAGCCGGCTGTTTGGGTCCAGTCACTGGGCGCAGGGAGCGTCAATGGTGAGTTGACTTTGCGGATAGTCGCTAGTATTGCAACCATTAACAAGTCCAGTTCCGCGATGTCTTCGAGATGATCGAGCCGTTTATCCGCGGGCATGCCTCCAAGGTCAGTGCGGGCGTCAAACGATGCAAGGAGCTGGCGAGGATCATCAAATCGCAACGAACGCCGCAATGGCCTACGCCTCCAACGCCGGACCTTCCTCCAAAGGGCGTCGCGGACGAGTTGGTTGATTGCTATCTCCGCACAATCGAGACGACGTTTCGAGTACTACACGTGCCCACGTTCAAGACCGAATACGACGCGCTGTGGATGTCTGACGCACGGCCTAGCACGGCATTTACCGTCCAGCTCAAATTAGTCCTAGCGTTGGGTGCTATCACCTACGACGAGCAGTTCTCGATGAGACCGTCCGCGGTGCGCTGGGTGTTCGAGGCCCACACCTGGCTTTCGGACCCGGATTTCAAACCCCAGCTCAATATGCAGGCTTTGCAGAGCAGGACGCTCCTGCTGCTGGCCCGCGAGATAATCAACGTCGGCGGCGACTCGAGCTGGATCTCGGCTGGCGCACTCCTCCGTACGGCCTTGCATATGGGGCTACACAGAGATCCCGCTGCACTGCCGCCTAGGTCAGCGCTCGCTGCTGAGATGCGGCGGAGGCTGTGGAACACCATCCTCGAGCTATCGCTGCAGTCAAGCATTTCCTCCGGCGGCGCGCCGATGCTATCAATGAGCGATTTCGACTGCGCGCCGCCCGGCAATTTCGACGACGAGCAGCTCATGGCAGAGGACCCCGTGCCGAAAGCAGACGCGGAATACACCCAGACATCAATTGCCCGGGCCCTGAGAACGACGTACCCACAGCGCCTTGCTATTGCAAAGTTCCTCAACGACCTCGGCTCATACGGGACCTTCGAGGGAACTCTCCGCCTGGACGCGGAGCTGCGCGAATCCTACAGGGCGATCTGCAGGATGCTGCGAGGATATTCCAGCGACGGCCCGTCCCCCTCGAGGTTCGAAACGAGTATCCTCGACTTCATCATCCACTACTACCTGTGCTGCCTGCACACGCCGTTCTTCGAAAAGTCCCTCGTCGAAGCGGCGTACGCGTTCTCCAGGAAGGTGGCCATCGAGAGCGCGCTTAAGATCTGGTACGCTATCTACCCGCCGTCGTCGGCGAAGAACACCATGAACATGGGCACTGGCCTCCACGACGAACTTGCCCAGGATAGAACTACTATCACGCGCTTCGTGGTATGCGGGTTCGGGTTCTTCCGCACGGGCACCATGATCGCGACCATGCTCGTCTCGCTCGAGCTGCGGACCCAGCTCCAGGAGGAAGATAGCCTCGGGCCCACCCCGTACCGCGTCGATTTGTTCTCGTTGCTGTGTGATGCGACCGAGCGGTGCTGGAATATGATCCAGTGTGGGGAGACGAATATCAAAGGCTACCTGTTGGCTTGTCTAGTCACGGCGCAGATTGAGGGGCTTATGAAGGGGATTGAGCCGAGCAAGCTGCCTGAACATCTTGTCCGCGCTGTGGAAACTGCTGAAGAGCGCTGCCTTGCTCTTATGGAGGAGAAGGCTGGTGAGGGGCAGGCGGGTGGTGTCGTTGAGGATATGGAGGATGTATCCGCCAATACGGCACCTTTTATGGGAGATTGGGAATTTATCGTAAGCGCCTGCATGCGTTTTTGGTTGACTGTGAGCTGACAGTGTACAGATGACAGACTCGTTCCTCAACTATACAGGCACGGTTGAGCCGATTAGCTGGGTGTTGAGCGACGAGACACGCCCGTTCATGATGTAACCGCACGCTTGGCCACAGCTGAAACCTTTACCACCGACTACGGCCACCGAAGGGTAGCTGCCTGCCAGAACAAGCCTAGTTACGTAGCTGTTGGCCCCGCAGCTCGTTTGCACGATGACTCCATCGCGCATGCTTGACTCATTGCTGCAGCCAATCGGATCGGCAGCGCCGACTCAGCCTCGCGCGGGGACCCGTCTTGAATGCCTTCACCCTACCTCCAGCCTCCACGCTTGGGGTATTTGAAGACTGCTCTTGCCTGTCTGTTTCTGCCTCTTCCAAGGTTACGTCTCTCGCTACCTCCACCTCTTCTTAACTTCATCCATCGCTCCATATCTCATCGCCATACCCCAACCTCCCGCCAACCATGTCCTCCAACACAGAGTACTCGCAGACCCTGCAACACATCACAGACGCAAAGCTCGCCGAGCTCTCGAACAAGCGTCAGATCTTCCTCAAGCGCAAGGCCGATGCGCTGGCAGACGCCGAAGCCCAGGCCTCCCCGCGCGAGCGGCTTCGTGCCCTATCCGACGGCGTCAAGACCTGCTTCGACGTCCGCGTCAGGGATGACGGCCGTGTGTCGGACGTCATGCATAGCGACCAACGCCTGGTTACAGAGCTTTCTAACCTCGACCGCTTCCTCACACAGGCCCGTTATGATCCCGCGATCTCGTCGGATACATTGGAGCGGTGGCGCCGCTCTTTGCTGAGGGTGCTTGACGTCCAGACGCTGAAGTACGAGTATGCGACGCTCTTCGCTCAGCTTACTATGGAATGGTTAGCTGTCAAGAAGAACCCTAAGTCAGCTAAGGATGAGTCTAAGTCGCAAGGGTTCGAGAAGGTAGCGAGCGCGCAGAAGTTGGAGTCGAGGAGGAAGTGGGAAGAGTCCGTTTTCACACCAGCCAATATCGAGGTGGACACGGTCAAGCAGTTCCTCAGTGACATCTTTACCAGCCCAGTTCGTTCATCGAGCGTATCTGAGGAAACAGCCGCCGACAACGCGAAAGCCGTCGCTATGGCGCTGGACAAACTCCGCGGCAAAGTCCGGAACTTTGAAATCCATCTGACCAGTTCGTCGCAGTTCAACCCCACCATGCTGCGCTGGGTCATCACGGGCTTGATTGCCTCTGACCTCCCCACAGAAAAGCAGCGCGCCGTCCTCCGGGACTTCTTGAAAGACCACACAGTCTTGTCCGAGCTCGCCGACGTCCTGAACATGCGTCTCGCCGCGCTGCATTCCTGGTCGTGGGGCCCCGAGGTCACAGTCGAGCAGCGCCGTCAGCTAAACGGGACATATCAGGTCCACATGCACGAGGACCTCATCCAGGCGATTTTCCTGCAGTACATCGGCGTCAAGTGGTCCGTGTTCTTCAAGGGCGCATTCAGAGACTTCCGCAAAATGAAGAACGTCTGGAGCTCGCCGCGCTCGACCGTCCCGGCCATTGATAAAAAGCGACGCGCGTTCTTCCTAGACAGGCGCGACGATAAGCCGAATCTGCAGATTGTTCGAGAGGCTGTCCACCGCAGCGCGTACTTTGTCTCCCAGCTCATGGACGACGAGGCGCAGGTGAGGAAGCATGAAGAGGGCGAGGAGGAGGCGGACCACAAGGTGGTTATGGCTATGTCGATGCCAGCAAAAGCAAAGGCGAAGAAATCAGCTGGCGCCGCCAGATTCATGATGGCCGCTTCTGATGATGAAGAGGAGGATGAGAGCGACGAGGACATGGGATTCGGCTTGTTTGACGACGATGACGAACACCTGTATGACCCTGACCAGTCCTACGTTGGATCCCACGCAACCGAGGTCATGCAGCCGGCAAACCAGATGCAGGCGAAGCAGAACCTCCTCCTCCTCCTCAGCGCGGACATCACCATCACCAAGCGGCTTTACGGCGACATTTCGTGCTTCCGGACCATGTACGACTCACTGTACGCCAGTCTGCCGCATGCGACACTCCTTGCGGTTCTCGACTTCTTTGGCGTCTCGGAGAAGTGGAGTGTTTTCTTTGAGCGATTCCTCGCCGCTCCGTTGAAGTTCGCTGACGAGGCCGACGCTGAACCTCGGCTGCGTCGTCGCGGCGGCCCCGCCGCTCATGTCCTCAGCGAGGTCTTTGGCGAGACGACGCTCTTCTGCCTCGACTTCCTCGTCAACAAGGAAACGAACGGTGAGGCGCTGTGGCGCGTCAACGACGACCTTTGGTTCTGGTCGCGCGGCACCGAAACCACCGTCGCAGCGTGGAACATCGTCGAGAAGTTCAACAAGACGATGGGTCTTACTCTAAGCGCCGACAAAAGCGGCGGCGCACATATCACCATCACCACCGCCGCCGCCACTAGTCCGGATCCCACATCCAAGGTTAAGTCCCTACCCACCGGCAGGATCAGATGGGGCATGCTCTACCTGAACCCGGCATCCGGGCGCTTCGAAATCGACCAGGAGATGGTCGACGCCAACATCGCCGAGCTCAAACATCAGCTGGCCGATAAAGAAGGCAGCGTCTTCAGCTGGATCCAAGCGTGGAACTCGTTCGCGTCGACGTTCTTCACGTACAACTTCGGCACGCCCGCCAACTGCTTCGGCCGCGACCACGTCGACATGATGCTGCAGACCCACGAGCGCATCCAGCGCGAGATCTTCGCGGCCAAACCCGATCCCTCTGTCCCCGAAGGCGCCCGCGATAAAAGCGTCGTCACCTTCCTCCGCGAGACAATCCACGCCCGCTTCGGAACCACCTCCATCCCAGACGGGTACTTCTTCCTCCCCATCGACCTGGGCGGCCTCGAGCTCTCCAGCCCCTTCATCAACCTCGTCGGGCTGCGCGACGCCCTACCCAAAAGCCCCGACGCGCTCCTGGACGAGTTCCTCACCGCCGAAAAAACCACCTACGACGCCCTCAAACGCCGCTACGCAGTCGCAGACAAGGACCGCCTCGTCGCCCAGCACAAGGGCTACACGCCCGACGGCGATCTCCACGCCTTCCTCCCCTTCGCCGAGTACACCCGCCACCGCGAACTCCTCGACTACGGCTTCCACGGCCAGCTCGTGGACGTGTATAGCAATCTCCTCCGCCGCCCGTCCCAGCATTCCCAGCATAAGGCCATCGAGTACGACGCGACGAGCGAGCTGGCGGCTGGGTTTGCGCTGCTGAGAGGTCAGTCTGCTCTGTCCGGGATCATGGCTGAGTGGAGCGCTATGACGCCGTACTGGAAGTGGGTGGCCCAGCTGTATGGGCCCGAGATTGTCGATCGTTTCGGCGGGTTTAATGTTGTTGATCCGGGCTTGCTGCCGATTGGGTTGATCAGCCAGTTTCGCAGTGGGAGGGTTAGCTGGAGCGAGGAGTAGGTGTTCCGGATTGGATGATGCTTGGGTTTCGATATGGAGCGGGATCTGTGAACAAAATGGAAATTGTCATTGCTCGGTCTTGTATTACTATTGCTCCCATGCGCTTATGCTCCAGTCTCGCAATGACGACTATATCCTTCAACAATGCTGCCTACCTACCTAGCTCCCTACCTACCTCCCCCCTTTGGCTGTAGCAATGATTCCATGCAGTCCCGCTGCTTTAGCATCTTCGTTACAGAATAGATAGACTGGGGGCTTCGGCATTCAGCCTTAACCCCCAAATCCCGCCCAATTCCACCTAGGCCTACCTCACTCAACCCCTGCCTGCAACCCGTCAGTCAGCTCAGATATAATCCCCTCCCTCCATCACTGCTCATACACATACATATCTCACTCCTTCCTTCCTTCCTTCCTGGAGATCTACTCTACTCTACATCCTATTTCTTCCTCCCCCCAAACGTCCCAACCAAAACATGCACAACCCCCACCGTCCCCAAATCCGTGCGGGGCCTCAAAAGATGCGCATAATGCGACACGAGCACCCAAGGTAGCCCGCCCTGCTCGTGGATATAAAACCCCAGCGCCTGCGCCACCGCGCCCAGCACGAACTGGCTGACCACGTGCGCGCGCATCATGCTTGATAGCATCACCGCGCTGCTGAAGTTCACGGCTATGAATTCCATGGTGTGGCTGTAGTACGCGGCCAGCGAGTGTAGGGTGTAGAAGAGCGGGTCGAAGAGGAGCGCGCTGCTTGCGAGGCCTGCTAGCAAAGAGGGGTGG
>RHLP01000580.1:0-32889 GCA_003719405.1 Aspergillus incahuasiensis
GGGGGTATGTAGCCATTGTTGAGCTGTAATGTATGTTTCTGGACCGATTGAAGAGAGTTGAGCGATGGAGGAGGTGGTTTTGTATGAAGATGGGGGGTCGGACAGCTCTGCGGGGTTGATCGGAGTTGATCCGAAGAGGATGGAGTCAATTCATGGGGTCAAAGACAGTCAATTCCTCTCATGCTAGTCAGGACCAAATCTTAAGAGAACACCAGTAGCGCCAGGACATGTGCAGGATATGTATGATGCAAAGGGGTCATGACAAATAGCAAATGCAAAGCCATGAACAGAATGTCAACCACTCCGCAAACAAAGGAACCAGCGACAAGCAAATGAATGGCTGTATAAATCAAACATCATAAAGCATTGGGAGGGATCTGGTCACCCAGCATCCATCATTGCAAGAAACCAAGAACCAAAACCGCCATCGGTATATCATGAGCCCGGTACACAAAGAGAGAGAGGATTAGCGAGCAGATAGATGTATCAAGATGCACAGAACCAAGGGGAGGGGGAAGCTCAACCGACCACGCTGCGGAAACTAAGGGCTTCGAGGAATCCACCAAGGTCGTCCTTTTGCACTTCAACCACACAGTGCTCGAAGCTATCAATTCGAACTCGGGTGTTGGTCTCTTGTACGACCTCCTGGAAGGCGATACCAAAGCGGTTGCGCAAGAGGTGCTTGTTGCCGCGCATGTCTTGCTCATCCTCGGACTCGGATTCGGACTCAGACGATGATTCTTCCTCTTCGGATTCCTCTTCTTTATCACCCTCGCCGTCTTCCGCTCTTGCAGCTCGCTCTGCGGCACGCTTTGATCGTGCTTCTTCTTTCTCCTTCCGCTTCTTCTCCTTTCCTTCTTTCTTCTGCCGCCGTTCTTCGCGGCGCTTATGCATAGCAGCAAAATCAATGACACCGCCTCCGCCACCTGTACCGACAACGACGTAGAGGCCCCGGTCTTCGTCAAGTCCTGCAAGCACCAGCGGCGTTCCCGCCGCTCGTCTTTTTCCGATTTTGATGGCATCACCTCGGTCTCGTTCTTGTACCCGGATGGCCTCCGCAACCCATAATGCTAGCTTGGTCAATGCTCCTGGGTTTGTGAAGAGCTTTACGTCAGGGCCATCCTTGACAACCGCGATGCGGAAGGCCCGTAAATGTCGAATTTGGTGTTTCGATAGTAGTGATGTGCCCGTGCGAAGAATGGCCCGGTGTAGGTGTTGGGCAAGGGGCAGCGCTTCCATGAGCAGCGTAGGCGACTCGGACGTTAAAGACAGGGCATCATACGCAGTCCAGAACCGGGGAAGGAGGTTCGACGCATCTGCACCAGCTCCTTCGGGGCCTGAAGCACCTTCTATTCTCCTTATCCGGGGTAGGTGTTTAGCGTCCCAGGCGCCTGGAGCTTCCTCTGACCCAACTTCCAGGATCGCACCCACCATAACGCCCACATCCGTGGCCGAGAGACAAGCCTTCCAGCCCCAACATCGTACAAATCCCCAACCTTCTCGCGATATTGCATGGCCAGGAGCTTCTTGAGGTACCAGTCCGTCTAAGCCGTACATTGGCGCGTACTTGAGCAACCGCTGCCGTAGGACTCGCTTGAGTTCCATATCCATGTGCGTGTAGTTTTGATGACATTGCGTCAAGCTGATTCCCATCTTTGCCAGCAACTTGTGCAATCGTTTCCGCCCATTCTCCGTCCATACATGTAGTCGGGACGCTAGGTATGGGCTGTGCAGCATGCTCTCATATAAGGACCAGTGCCGAACGAGGATGAACCGAGGCTCGGGCGATAATCTGATGGACTTATCGGTGGGTGATCGAGCAGTAGTAGGAATGATGCCGGAGATTTGTCCCCCTATATCCCGGTAGCCCTCGTTTGGATCCGGCGGGTTCAATCGATGAACTTCGTCGCGTAAGATTTGCCGTATTCGCTCTCCTCGCTCCCCACCCCATCCCGCTAAGCCTCCAGATTCCGATGAGCTCGAGACACCTACTCCGGACATTGTGCGTCCGCTGAGCTCCAAACTGCAGACTCCGACAATGGCCAGCCAAAGGAGATCGTTGTCTTCACGGCCCAGTTCTGATGCAAGCGAGTACATAATGGATGATATGGGTTCAGAGTAGGAAGTTCCAGAGGAATAGTACTGTTGCAGTACACTCTCGTGCTTGTGCTTTAGTCGGAGTAGTTTTCGTCTTAACGAACGAGCGGAAGGCTGCTTCGGTTGCGCGGGCGAGGGAGAGTCTGATACGGGCGTGACAGACCGCGACGAGTTAGAGGAGTCGTGCCCGGTGCGCGTCCGATTCCGGGTCGGTGACGATGTTATTGAAGATCCCTGGGTTGATGTTAGCAATCCATGAGCGCATAAGTCAATGAGCAACTGAGCATACAGAATTGCTCCGCCGCCGCTGCCGAGGTGGCCCATCGTCTTCGTCAAACTCCTCGTCCTCATCGTCCTCCCGAGACCACGACTTGCGCTTCTTCGAATCCGTGCTCGATGGCGGCTCATCTTCCTCCTCCTCGTCGTCGTCTGCCTCCCCATCCACGTCGGGCATCTCCAGCAACGCGCAATAAGCCTCCCTCTCCTTCCCCAACTCTTCCTCTATATCCCCATCATCATAAACAACCACACCTCCATTCCCGCTCCCAAACTTATACGAACCAGTGATGCATCCTTTATCGACACCGCGCGTGTTCCTTCGCGCCGCATTCCCGTCCTGCTGTACCGTCTCCCCAGCGCCAAAAACATTTGCCAAATTCCATGGCCGCCTCGCGTCAAACACCCAGACTTCCACGCCGCCCATATCATCTGTCTCTTCTTGGTCGTCCGTCCCACTCAGGCCTAATACCTCCGCGAGGTCCACGAGTCCGCCAACACCCAGGCAAACAACCACCCCTCCACTGCCTCCATTACCTGTCTGCATTGGCCGCACGAGCTCCTCGCCGGCGCGCGAGAGATCGCCATACCCAGAAACAGGGTGAATTTTGTGCGGGATGTAGTCGCGTTTCAGGAGGGCGGTTAGGATGCGGCACGCGCAGAGGGCGTCTGGTTCGAGGGCTGCGAGGATCAACACGGGCGGGGAGAGAGGGTGGTGTGAGCGGAGGAGCTGGAGGTAGAGGTGTGATATCAGTTGGCGCGGAAGATACATGGTCGGACTGTCCGGCTAGTCTGTCTGTTTGTCTGGCTCAAGTCACGGTCGATTGCGTCGGTACTGTTGGTGGTGGTATATTAACGCGTCGAGAGGACATTTATAAGAATGAGGGAGTAGATCACGGAGCAGAAAAAAATGAGAGGAATTGCGACAGACGGACGGAGGCCTCGCAAGGCCCTATATTAAAATGAAGAGAAAGCAAAACAAGGCCCTGGATGTCGACGGCGGCGGTCGCTTTTGTTGGCTTAGTCCACTGTAAGGGAAGCCCGATGTGTCGCGCAGAGACGCGTCTAGGGCGTGCCGCACGTGCGGAGTCCGGCGCCAAGCCTCCCTTCTGCTTGACAACGGCGACAACAAGGTATGCAATTCCATTTCTTTTTGATGGGGATGTTTCATATTATTGGGGACCAAAGTCCTGATGTACTGGCATGGCAATAATTATTGGAATGTGCTCTAAAAGTCCTCTAGCCCGGCAGGCGAATGCCACGTAATAATGGGTGTGCTGTACAGAGTAGTAAATGTCCTAAAAGCAGGCTAAGATAGATATCCAAGAATCTATGAGACGAAGAAAGTCCAGTTGATTCATGCCACGGCCCCGCCTAAGGTAGATCCAGTGAGCCATATGGCAGCACAAACGCCCAGGATAGACAGCCCGATCAAGCGCTTCTCCCAAGGTGTCTCCTCGGTCAACTTCGCCGGGCCGACATTTCTCTTCTTGATTTCATATGCAGGCGGTTCCTTTGTCTGGTCCTGCTGGGTTGTACTGTTGTTAGCGGCGTAGTCCTGGGAGAACGTTCGCCACTTCTCAACGAGCTGCGCGATCTCGATAAGATCCTCCTTCAACGAGCCTGGCTCATCGGCATCGGCTCTCTCAACTTCAACGCTCTGAACGTTTCCAAAAAAGTCGACCACCGTCCGAAGGCGGCCTTCCTGTTCACCACCCGGGAACAGGTCCCATCGCACTCCAGGGTTCGAGTGGATCTTCGTTTCATCATACGAGTCGAACAAGTCGCCAAGTGTTTGCTTTGAATCCAAGCTTGTCACGCGGTTTTCAAGGAATTCAAGCACATAGTATGTCCAGCGGTCAATCACCGCAACACCCACATCATTATCCGCATGGTGGGAGTAGGACGACTGGTCGAGCTCGCTAGACCCCGTCGCGATGATGTTGGGCGAGTAGAAATGAGTGTACATCGTGTTCGCCTGGCAAGTGTCGATCATAAACAGCAGCTCATGGTAGCGCTTCTTCTCCCACATCTGACCGAACGCGTCCGCCAGATCCCACGCGCCAATCTCCTCGGCATCTTGGAATTTGAGAAACTGGTCGCCTCCATGCCCCGTCATATACACAAGCACATTGCTCCCGGCGTCGGAACCTAGGCGTTTGCTGCGGGGAACATCCTCATCCAGTCGGTCGGTCAACAAGCGGATAAAGTTCTCAACTGTAACCTCATACCCCCGGTAGTCCACCTCGATATTATCACCATATAAGTCCACCGCACGATCCGCGTTGCTGTAGACTGTTCCGGGGAAAGCATTTCGGGGGTTGCAGGCCATATCATCGGGGAGCATGAGAATGATCTGGGAGTCGGGAATCCCGAGGCGCTTCACGGTTCGGTATAAGGAGAGAACATTTGCGAGATGGCGATAGTTGAACCAGAAGCGAGAGGTTGCGACGAGGACAGCCCAGTTTGACGTATGTTCTGACGAGCCCAGGGCCGCGAAAAGGAGGAACAGAAGGAAAGGGAGGGCTTGCAGCCCAAAGAACAGAGACATAACAAAAGATGAAATCAGATCATAATCAGGGAGGAAACGAACGGACGACGAAAGCGCAGCCCTCAACCAGGGCTAACTAGCTTGCACTGAGGTATATCGATCCCGCTTTCATGATAGAATCGAAGAGGAACTGTGTTGGTTATCAGGTGCTGTGGGGAGAGAAAGTGGCTGTTCTGGGGCCCGGGCTGTCTTAGTGGATTATTAATGGCGATCAACGCCAAGCCCCCGGTCCCCGTTCTATAAAGGGCAGCATAGACAATGGCTTGGATTTGATAGATCATTACTATGGATATTGTAGATTGTCATTACTGTAAGAAGATACAAGTCCCTTTCATTACTATACAGTTTACATTGACTTCACGCACTACTATCTCCAGCACAATGACTGGCGCAGCACACCTCCATCACTTGGCCAAGTAAGCGAGGGCCCAAGACAAATGTCGTCAATGTTGATAAATACTCTCGTCCCTTGATACCGATGTCAGCTAGTAACAGTGATCGCTCGAGTTGAGCACTCACAGAACGTGATGCAGGCTCTCCCTGCAATCTACCGAAGAATTCACCCAGACACTGACACTATACGCGGCGACAGGAAACATCCCATAACCCTTCCTACTGATCCTAATCGTCTCCATTCGGTTCCCTGAAATGTCTGTCCAGCACTCTCCGTAATGGGCACGGCCCAAAAACATGCGCTTTCGGTGTGCACCAGAGTTGCTCATGATACATGCGAGACCAAACGGATGGCGGGCATTTCCTTAACGAACGAAGCCTGGAGAGGATACCATTAGTACATTGGATACAATGCAAGATTATTCAGATCACCTACCAATGCAGCTTGCCTTATCGGAGTAGTCCGTTTGTGCCCAATTCGCATACAGCTTACGGGCCTGCATGAGAGTTGAAAGACTGCTAACGCATGGAGACCCCACGGTGTGCTTATTGTCCGCGGCGATTCCGTAGACATCTCCATAAAAAATGTAAGAGGTATCGTACCCATTTCCAGACGGGTTCATCAATGCCCATAGCTTTCAGGGTAAGGTAGCGCTCGTCGAAGGCGACGCCAGTGCGCTTTGTCATCTGGGACATGCCACTCAAAGGCCTGAGATATTAGTGAGTTGTCGGGGGCATTCCATGACGAGACTTCGGGTAGATGTTCTGCTTCGTCTACCCATTTTGCTCTCCGTCAGTGCCTGGGCCAAAGATCTAGGTCTGTAGTTCAGATGCATGAGGCACAGCTTACCCTCGATTTCTCGCCATAACTACTTTTTCTTCCTTCCGAAAGAGTGACCGCACAAGAGACGAGACAACATGATCAGGTGTGCAAGCAAGTCTGACGCTACCGGTAAAATATCAGCAGTCGGAGCTTCTATATGCATTCACGAGACAGAAAATCTTGACTAATGGTGAATAATGAGATGTTGAAAATAGTCATCTCGATGCATCGGAAGCGCCCTGCGCACATGCACACATGTCACAATTTGATAGCGATCGATAGTCGATGAGCCAGGTCAAGACAGAGTATTTTAAGATTCAGAGTTTTCCAGGAATGACAACAAGCAAAGTTATATTCTCCTGGAGTCATCAAGCTTTCGAGAGGGTTGCCATCCATGATGTGTATAGATCAGAAGCGAAGGGTCTGTTTGGTACGCCAATCACGTCCGTGGGATTGTTCTCGGTTATGCTTCCGTGATTCCTGCCTGAGGCTCTAATGGGTATTTTCGACAGCTGACAACAATAATGACGCAGGTGTTCATGATGGGTTCCCTCAAATCTTAGTTTGGCAGACTCCTTGCAGCATGGAGACGGCGGGTTGGAGACTTCGGCGAACAATCCTCCGAACTCAAGCCGCGCCCGAGCAGTCCGCCTCAGGGCTCTCAATCCCCGGTAGACAGAGGATATGGTCAACTCTGGTCTCTAGTTCATATGCAGCTCCAAATAGTTGTAATGATGTAACCCTCCTTACCACGTAGGAGGCTGTCAAGGTAGGGTATATCGTTGACCGGGCGATCGGAGTTAGCAGCGGTGGGCCGGCCAAGCAGCGAAAAGTTTTCGGGTGCGGTTCCCTAGCCCCCCGGGCAGAGTTGTCGCCATCCCTTCCAACCTCCAACCTCCCGTCCGCTCAATTTCTTCTCCCATCCTCTCCATCCTCAGCAAGGCCTCTCAATTGCCTACGCTTAATCCGTCTCCACTCTTCTCTTCTCATCTCTCGTTCCCGTTTTCTCTTTTCTTTCTTCCTCTCCGTGTACCACCCATCACATACATCCTTCACAATGGCCGCTAAGATCGATGCTCCCGCTGCTGCCCCTGCTCCCCAGCTGTCTGGGCTCCAGCTCTACTCCAGATTCGCCTTCGCTGGTGCTGTCTGCTGCTCCATCACCCACGGTGCTCTTACCCCCGTCGATGTGTAAGTCGCTCTTATTGCGCCTGTTCGCTTCTGCCAGCGATGCGCGCCTTTCCGAACGTTCCGTCGGTCGTCTTTGTTTAGCTTTGAATTAAGCGCTGACTTGCTACCTATCGCGCCTACAGCGTCAAGACCCGTATCCAGCTTGACCCCGCCACATACAACCGTGGTATGATCGGTGGTTTCCGCCAGGTCATCGCCAAAGAGGGTGCTGGCGCTCTCCTTACCGGTTTTGGTCCTACCGCCGCTGGTTACTTCCTCCAGGGTGCTTTCAAGTTCGGTGGTTACGAGCTCTTCAAGCAGCAGTGGATCAACCAGCTTGGTATCGAGTCTGCCTCCAAGAACCGCACCGCCATCTACCTCGCCTCTTCCGCTACTGCTGAATTCTTCGCCGACATTGCTCTCTGCCCTCTCGAGGCTACCCGTATCCGTCTTGTTTCCCAGCCCGAGTTTGCTTCCGGTCTTCTGAGCGGTTTTTCCAAGATCCTCAAGAACGAGGGTATCGGTGCTTTCTACTCTGGTTTCGGTCCCATCCTCTTCAAGCAGTAAGTATCCGAACGGCGCTCAATCATCTCGGCATTTTCTAACACAATTGTTACAGGGTCCCATACACCATGGCCAAGTTCGTCGCTTTCGAGAAGTTCTCTGAGGCTATCTACAACAACCTTGTTGACAAGAACACCCTCTCCGACGCTGGCAAGACCGGTGTCAACCTTGGTTCCGGTCTCCTTGCTGGTTTCGCTGCCGCCATCGTCTCCCAGCCCGCTGACACCATGCTGAGCAAGATCAACAAGACTCAGGGTCTCCCTGGTGAGGGTACCACCTCCCGCCTTATCAAGATCGCCAAGGAGCTTGGTCTCAAGGGCTCTTTCTCCGGTATCGGTGCTCGTCTCTTCATGATTGGTACCATCACTGCCGGTCAGTTCGCCATCTACGGAGACATCAAGCGCATGCTCGGTGCCACCGGTGGTGTTGAGATCGCTCCCTCCAAATAAACGTGACTCGGTGTTGTGAGTGTTTTGGTGTATTATATTGCGCACTAGATTTGCCTTATACATTGTTTCTAGTAGATTTTTCCATTCGAAAAGTCTTAACGACCCCTTCTATCTTCTTTAGAAATATACTATTTGCTGGATGATTCGAATCTTGAATTAAAAACCTCAGTAACACTAAATTTGAGATGTTACTATCCATGCAAGTAATCTATCAATTGGGAGAATGATTTCCTGATATGGAACCTCAACCTAGCCTTGAGCTCTTACACTTGTTCCGTCACCAACGGCCATCACAGATTGAGTATATGCTGCGCAAGTGGTACCTCACTTAGGTGCGCTTGTCCAGTCTGTCCAACAACTTTTGATGGTATGAACGTTGCTTCGGCTGCCGAAATGGGAGGACAGGCCATGGCACTTAGTGAAGCATCTTATCGGCAGAATTTGGCCGAATCACCTGTTTCTTGTCAGTACGCCCATCCTGACAAACCACGGCTAGAAGACAGTACCCGCACTGAGCATTAGGGTCCAGATGGTCTGACTCGCTGTATGTTCCCGTCTTCTTTTAGCAAGAGAGCTCAACAGTAAGATCGTACACTCATGATTGTCAGGGTTGGTTTGGCGAGTAGCATAGTACCGGTAGCAAGAGCTCCCATCTATATCATGCCTATAGGTGGTCATTATGCTGACGACATGGATAAGCAGCTTTTAGCATGTATACAGATGTTCCTGCAGGTGACAAAACCCTCAATACCCGGGCTGTTTGCCAGCGGTATTTAATCCCTGAGATTCGGCTCGGATCTAGATGAGTCGGAAGTTCGCTTTGGCCATGTGCCACCGAAGCCCAAGCGCACAAAGGGCCATGGCCAGATCAATGAACGGGTTGGTGCTTCTTGCCGAGGAAACTAGGTCCAGGACCGTCAGTAGCGCAACGGTGATGTAGTGGATGTATGTTACTTACAGGGAGTCGATGGGCAACCGTGCATCATAGGCATTTTTGAGGCGGAAGACTTCGTGCGCCGAAGCTAGACAGATGCCTTTACCGTGGTCTGAGTGTGTAAGCTCAATGTTTGTGCTTTGCTGGTTGAGCCCGCTGCCTCGTCCGAAGACGGAGAGAATTGCGGTGTGATATCTCGTGCTGTATGGGTATGAACCCGACGGATCAGTTGTGTCTCTGAGACACAAGTTTAGCTGCTCTGAGTGGTAGGGTACTGACTATAGATCGATGATAGCAGAGGCGAAAGAAATGGTTTCTAACCGATGCAATTGGGGATGTTTAGTGCCCAGCATTTTAGTCGATCATGGGATACATCCGCGTTCCTCCGTTGGAGGCGAGGGTAGCCTTGGATCAAGGGCTGCGTGATAGTCCAGACAATCCTACTCGATAAGCTGTAGATTGTACAGCGCGTTTGTGAGACAATTTCTGTCATCACTACCCCTATGGATGAGGTTCAGCAGCCTATTTACCTTGCCTCTGTTGGGGTCACGGAGTTTTTCGACCAGCCCAAGGAGCAGACTCTGCTTCTCACCGAGTGATTCGATCTTGGTTCTGAGGAGGCCTTCGCGGTGGCCATCATTTCCGGCGTCAACAGTGCAGCTTGCTCCTGTCCGACGGCACAATTTACAGGAAACACCGCCCACGCACTTGTGGAGGAAGGTTAGTGTGCAAACCTAAGGTTGCCGGAAAGAGGGGAGATGTTCGTTGAATTTACGCCTGCGGCATTCTGTACAGGCTGTGGTCACCTTCTTCAGCCTGGCCTTTGAGATGCCAGCTCCAGTGGCATGGCGGGCAGTTGCATTCTTGGGCCCATTGGGGCAGATTCGCCTTGGGGTTAGAGCCTGCGAGGACATGGCGTTCGTGAGGCAAAGTAGGCCCTTCGACATTAATACGAAATCAGACATGTATGGCCACCCATAGATCCAGATAATTTTGAGACTTGAGTCCCACGCGTTGCTGGCTATGTTCCTAATCTCGCTCGTCTTAATTGCACCATCATTGCTCTGCTGCTTGGGCCAAACTGGACCGCTGACAGCAGATATAGCTGTGGCTTTAGCGGTAAAGACAGGCAGGGATGGATGTATCTGATGCGCATAACCAATGCTACACGTATGTTGCGCTCTTTACAGCCCCAATTACTGGCGGAGGCCGATGTCCCCGAAGACTCATTGAATTAAGTTCTGGGCAACATCGAGCTTGGGATCTCTGGCACCACAACGTCAGCTCTGTCCTCAATTGGTCTTTGGTGCGAGGATGGTGTTCAACCGCCGCCGCAGTTTAGCAGGCCTGGCCCGGCCTGGATGAAGCCGCCCCAGATGGAGAAGCCATCTGGCACTCGGCTGCCCGTCATCAGAGCGAGAACGATACATGGTCTCCGTATACACGGCAGGGGAAGCCTATACCTGTGCACACCAACTGTATCCTGAACGAGCGGGTGTATCTGAGCTCGATTGCGGATGGTGTAGCCCACTTTTTCTTCACGAACTATAGCAATCTGCCTGGGCAGGTCTTCAGAGCGCAGTCGATGGCGGGTATCAACGACTGCTCGCCTAGGCCGCCGAGCTTTCGCCCTGCCTTGCCCAGAACAATAAATACACTGCATGGGTTATGAGTCTACAGTAGGCCACTTCATTTCTGTGTTGTTTGACCTCGTGGTAACCATTCTGTTTCGCGACAGCATGTACCACCATACGTACCATGATCATGAAGATCCACACTTATCTGAAGACCTCGCCCCCGGACGCTGATGAAGCAACACTCGAATCCGCATCCATGGCGCGCACAAATGCATCGCCTCAGCCCAGGCCGTCAGCGATTACGCCGCCACATATGGGGCTCCTTAGGGTCATTTGCGAAGACCGCTCGGCGAGACTAGCGCTGTATACGCTTATAGATGATCCTGATGATGAGGCAAGTCACAAGGCGTTTGTGGTTCTGTGTGAGGCTTCACTGTTGATTGTTGCACGTTGCATGAAACTCCAGGGAATCCTTCGTCTTGTCCCAATATCTACTCCTCAAGCGAAGGCAACGCTGCCCGACGATTGCATCGCGGCCTTTGAGGATTTTGAAACGCGGTTCCGGAAGCCGGAGGACAGGAAGCAATTCACCTGCCTCTACCCGGACTTTGCAAACGCTATTGAGCAGAAAGAAACTGAAGGCCACATGGATGAGCCCGAAATAAATATGTGCTGGAGGCCTGCGAACACCTTAGCGTTTCTGCGGTAAAGAAAAGCGGCTGAAGTAACGGAGGCCTGACGCCTTGGGGAGCCCCGACTCGTCCCAGTAGGGCGAGTATTTATGGATCATGCCATCTGAAGAGCCAAATTCACTATCTATGTCTTTTTGTCATTCGTGTTTCTTATTTTTCCGAGAATACCCACTTGCAATTTTGCTTGACAAAACTTCTGGGCAGTCACCACTTTATCAGGAGTATGCTCCGTTCTCCGTATGTTATGGGGACAACTCCTGTTTACACAAGACGGAAAGCAGACAAGGATGATGTGCATTAGGCCATCTTTGAGATCCCGATCGGCGTCGTACAGGTGCTCGAGTCGGACTTCCTGACTCCTGAGTCGGCCTAAAGGCAAGATACAGGTATCTCACCTACTGGAGCAATGCCTCGGACTAGGGCACGGAATCCACAGCTGAATGCCTCGTTATTTTGGGAACATGAAACTGTGCGGGTGCCTCGCGGGTGGCCATGGAGATGACATGCATTTTACTTGTTGACAGGATGGGATCGACAACCTTGCTGTTGATTAGAATATAGTGTGGCTGGCCTAATCACTGACGAAGATCCATCTGGGCTCCTTTCAACTCCGCTCTTGATCCTTCGGCGACATCTCTCCTTCCCATTCTCTGCTTTTTGAGTCTGTTTCTTTGTTATGTCTTTCAAACTGGCATGATGGTAATCAATACTTAATCATCATCTTGTTCTGCGCCGCGCATTACATTCATTTATTCGCGGTCGCATGATTTTTGTCCACGGTCCCGCCTCCAATTGCCTAGCTCAACTGTCAACTGTCGTTGTCGATCATTATTTCAAGCCATAGGAGAACAGTGCAAAACCAGGCGCGGTTGCTCAACGTTCTTCGCTTGTCCGCCCCGTCATGGCGACGATTTCTTATTATCATGAGGTTGGCTCACCAGCCCAGCCAGTCGGCCAACCGCCAGCAAAAGGCTCATCATGGCAATTTCTCGCTCCGGTGTCTTCTTACTTGGCGCTCGTCGGGTATGTGACAGACTCTGATGCGTGATGGGCCAAAGTTCACTGACGTTAACCTTTTGCTAAGGTTCCTGGTGATGCCCTTGGCCTTCGGCGACGCAGAGAAACCCGACACTGCCCACTTCAACAAGGCCGCTGCAACTATTGTCGCGTCTGTTCTCATTGGGATTGCATACGCGTCTTCGCTCTTGCTTTTTCTGCTTCACTTTGACGAGCGAATGCTTTTGATTCAATCGTTACTTGTGTATGTTTGCCTACTCTATGGTCAATTGTGAGCTGCGCGTCTCTTCTCAGACTAACCTGACGACTCACGCAGCCCTGGAATAATATCTAATGCCCTCGCCCTATTCAACATCCTGATCAACATCCTTTGCCGAAACTTGACGCCATTAAACCTCTTAGAGATTCTGAGCCTAAGTCTTTCAGCCGCGTTTACATTTCTATATACCCTCGGCGCACTCTGGCTCTATTCGCGCGATGTCAACGAGGCGATTGCGGCGAACTCGAATGGAGGAACGATTCTCCTGACGGACGAGGAGATGCAGCGGCAGCAACTGCAGCGCCTTTTGGAACAGAACTCTTCGAGGAAATCAATGAGCCCTAGGGCGGTACAAAAGACCTATCGCGTCAATCACCCAGACCGTGTCAATTCTTTTCTTCCTCCGCCGCATGAAGATGGATACTCTGGTTAAATACTAGGACTAAACGGCTGCGAAGGTGACGTGTAACGGGTTGGGTGGGTCGGACGTTGGAAACTCTGATGATCAGCCCTATATCCATGAGGATGACGATGTCCACAGAATGGTGCAGGTTCTTTGCTTCGAGGCTGACGAGCTGGGATGATTTTTGCATATATATCATGGAGTCATTTCTTTCCAGTGGATGGAAATATACTGCCTTTGTTATGCTTCTGGTCTGATTATTGATAGCGCCGGTTTTCCTTTCTTTCACATGCAATAAGCGTTTATATGTTTGCTTACAACAGTGTTGCTCGAAGATACCTAGGTTAGCACCATGTTTCCCCCTCTAACCAATTCACTGGTACCATAATCATCTCCCTTTGTTCTTGTTTTGACACCATCATCCGGCTGGGACTGGAGATGATGGCGCGGAGACTCGGAGAGTCCACCTAATATAGCTCGGCTCAAAAAGCGCCTCGGCTATTACCGCAATGGGCCAGACGTGGGTCATACAGCGCGTGAAGACATCTTCGGCATTTTCGAGAAACTCAGGTTTCCCCTTTAAATAATTGCTTGAAACTTCCAAGATATACCTATCCTATACTGGACCTTGCGATATATTATTTCATTGCTATTGAATCAAGATGTCGAAGCGGGTGACGCTTTTCGAACCTCCGCAGCTGGACTCGTCCAAAGCGCAGATCGAGAACGTGCTGGAGCTAACGCCGGTGGTTGACATAGGACCCGTTCGTCATAACTTCTTGCCATACATTTCCTTTACCTTTTCTAACCATGTCATTTTCTTTTTCACAAATAGGACGTTTTCACAAATACCCGACCCCTTTGGCATCCTCCAGGTGCCCGAGGTATCTACGGCGGTGCGGCGATCGCGCAATGTCTTGCTGCCGCGATGCGGACCGTTCCCGCCGACTTCGCAGTTCATAGCATGCACTGCTACTTTGTCCTCGCCGGCGATTCCGAAATCCCTATCTTATACCATGTTGAACGAGTCCGCGACGGTCGGAGCTTCATCACACGCACCGTCCAGGCAAGACAGCGCGGCCGACCCATCTTCACAACCACCCTGAGTTTCAGCAAAGCAAACACTGGCGGGAAAAAGAAGCTCCAGCATGCTTCATCAATGCCCCTCGTCTCTCTTCCGGCTCCACCAAGTCCCAAAGAGACAAGATTCAATCCGAATGGCGGCGGGCCCTTTGAATCTGCCCGTGACGAGATCATCAATCGTGAGTCTTGATGTTCAGTTGATTGAACACCACCAGAGGGTACACTCTTTCTAATAGGTTAAAATACAGGCGACTCAAAACCAGAAGACAAGAGGATCAGGCGCTGGGTGCGATGTAAAGGGAAGATCTCGGATGCCGGCGCCCAACACGCCCATCTGTCTGCTCTCGCCTACATCACAGATAGCTTCTTCATTGGCAGCGTCTCGCGGGTCCACAACATCCCCCGATTCTCCTCCGCCGCAGAACTCCAAAGGGCCCTGAAGGCTTTAAAGAACCCGTCCGACCTCGACGACGAGGATATCGTGCGCGCCCTGAAAGAGCTGAAGGAGGAAGAAGCAGCAGACTTACAGCGCCGACTGGAGGGGGCATTAAGTAAGCTCGAAGACCGGAAAAGCAAAGAAGACCACAAGGAGATCGGCATGATGGTCAGCCTGGACCATGCTATCTACTTCCACAATCCTTGGAAGTTCCGGGCGGACGAATGGATGCTCACGGAGATGGAGAGCCCCTGGGCTGGTGAGGGGAGGGGCCTTGTTCTGCAGAAGATCTGGGCTAAGGACGGCACCTTGATTGCCACATGCACACAAGAGGTATGTTTACTTCTTTTGGCTTGGGGTGGATTGGAATCCATGTACCCCTACCCCTCCGCAATGTTCAGGTGGCTGATATTCGAATTTAACTCGCAGGGTGTCGTAAGGCTGAAACAGGATGAGCCGGTTCGTGCGAAGATATAGATCCAATGAATGCCTTCTGTCTTCTTGTGTAGTCTGCCCTACTTTATCTAGACTTTCAGGGTTAGATCACAAGGGCAGAGACAATGTACGGTTTTGAGGCTCCGTTTTGTTTGCTTTCGTTTCATATATACCAACAGGCTACTATCGTGGCAAATCAAATTGTGTCATTCCTTTCCACACGCAAGCCGTTCTTTGTGGTTGTTAAAACCACACAGCTCGTAGCAGCTAATCCACACAGTACCTATAAACAAGCCAATCATCCCCACTTCCCAGCCATACAAGACAACAGGGATCAAGCAATAAGAGTCATGACAATAAGAAATTAGATCGATGCTCGCAAGCTGAAATGCTTTTGAAAATCAGAAAGCCGCCGTCCCAAACTTTTGGACCCGAGGAAAGAAAAGCAGAATACCGTAGACGGGAACAACATTGCAAATCCTCAGCCAATGCAAACGATGATGCTGCGTAGTGCTACAGAACGCCCTTTCCCGCTGCTTGCTCTTTCTCCCACCTTGATCAACCAACCTCCTCTTCCATTCAATGGCTTATCAAACCTCCATCTTCTCCAACTTTTTCTCTTGCTGGTAATGGCTCTTTTCATCGTCGGAATCCAATCCGAGTTGCTGACGTCTCTTTTTGCAGAATTCGAGGGCTTTCGCTCCCCAGATCTCTGTGCCCTTATACTCACCCACGTGCTCCGGCCAGCTCTTCACCTCTCTCGCCAGGTTCTCAAGCTCCTGCATCGGGAGCTCTTCGAGCGTGGTCAGAAACGTCTTGACGCCGAATACGATAGTGCCTGTCCGAGGAAGTCTGCGAAAAGTCTGGCGTTCACGGCGGACGACGATGTCTCGCGGGGATGGATCTGGATTGTCCTCGGACAAGGTCGTGGGCCGATACAGGACGTCGAATAGATCTTCGTCGGGCCGCTTCACTTCGACAAAGTAGTTGGATCGTTCCATGGGCGATTCGGGTGTGAGGCGGCAAAGGAACCTTGGTTCATAAGGTGTCAGGTTGACATCCTTCTCTCCATTCTTCGGACTTTGACTTACTTGCTGACTGAGTTGGCCACCTGCTGATGCCACAATGGGACTGGATTGTGCAGCCGAGAGATGGTCCATCCTATTCGTTCTGCTACTGTCCAACCCACGGGAAAGAGACTTGCGCTCGCAGCCCTACAATGATCAAGTTAGCCTGGTGGTCATGGTCCCTCAGCATTCTCTGCAGAATCCAGATCATTGAATTTACTCACAGGTAATATTCCCCATCCTCGTTCTTCATCAGGATACTAAGATCCTCCATAGTCAATCTCACGGCGATTTCCAGAGGGTGCATCTCTCCAATCCTTTCCCCGCCAAAAACAAATGTTTCACCCGTAACTTTGTTGTAAACTGTCGTCTCTTTACCGTGTTTCTTCATGTCGAACATGTTTGAGAATCGTTGGGTCAAGAACTCGACTACCTCCTCCAGCGCTTCCAGGCATGCTTCGTATGACTCCGGTAGGCATTGGAGTACCTTTTGCCTCTCTTGTGCAAGTAATTGACTCCTAACAACATGCTCATCCATGTAGTTCTTGTCCAATGTGAGCCAATTCTCCACATCCAACTTTCGGACATCCATCATTACCCGGTACCTATCCCTCCCCTTGATGGGCTGGGCTGGGTATGGGTTCATTCGTTTGATGTCATTGCAGCCAGCACGCTGCGCAAGACGTTTGGTGGCCGCAAGCCATGATGGGATGCCCTTCCTGATGTTGAGGGCAAGGAAGGTAAGCAATAGGATTGCAAACCCAATTGACGCTAGGACCTTCATTTCCAATTGGCAGCAGATCTGGTGAAGAAAGGCTAAAATTCACAGAGGGAAAGGAAAAAGGAACCAGATCTCCAAAGAAGCTTCCAAGCTCTCTCAAACTTCTTTAAACTGCACAACTCAAACCTAGCCAGATGTCAAAAGAAACCGTTCAACATAGCGAAACCTTCTCTCCCTCGACGAGGGCAATGGCTCCAATTATAATCAAGCACCGGCCTAGGGCAAAGATCATCACTTGGGTCATACGATTAGCTACAGTTTCGACCTCAATATTCCGGATTCAGCGTGCCTGGTTGAACTCTGATACGCTCTACTTTTCCCCGCAAAAGCCGCAATTCGCCGCCCCAAAAAAAGAAATGGACCTTACAGCATCCACATGATCGAGCAGAGTTTCTCAGCTTTCCATATCCATTGAGCTCCACCAGGCTTTGGGGTCAATAGTAGAAGTCTGGAGGGGGATGGTTGCAGGATCCTCCAGGATATCGATTCTTAGTGGATGGGCAGCCCCAAACAGTGCCGCAGGTTCGCTCTGGCCTAGATCCGCAAGGCTACTGTAGCTAAGTCGTCACTACCGCTGCAACCGTGCAATACAGGATGTACGAGGCTAACCCAATATAGTACAAATTATGGGGAAAGTGCAGCAGCAACTATGAAAAGACTCAATCCGAAAATCGTCAGGCGAGCTGTTGCGTATCCGTCCGTGCGCGCTGATTCATGGCAGACCTCGTGAGCTGTGGCCAGGCTCGAGAGATCGAAGAGCTATTGAGTTTTTTGTCTTACAGGTTCCTGCGGTTCCGTTCCTGTCGAATCTGGACTCTCAACTCTGTTTTTCTCCGATACTCACGCCTGGGCATCGAAGAAGCAAGAGAACAATTCTAGTGAATTGCCAAAATGCAAAGCAAAGACACGGAATGTTTGCTGATTGAATTACGAGAGAACTGGAAATAGTCGCTCAGACAGTTTTGGAGGCGCTGTTTCATGACACCCGAGCAACATCCGGATTGAGACTTGTCGAAGATTATACATCATCTTACCCTTGTGCAACACTGTCCCTGTAGAGCATGGGATGCTGCGTGGGCCAACCCGGGCTGGGGCTTTGACGGCCACCAGCCTCAAAAGTAATATTGATGGAAAACCCCGTGCTCAGACAGCGTGAGTCCTTGTCGGTAAGTACGTGCCTCTTACCCCATAGGATGTACTGGAGACTGAAGAGAGACACCTGATCCATACAGAGTACATAGCTTCATACGGAGAACATCGTTGTTCAAGCGTCCTGTGGAGATGCCTGATTATCCCGGGCCCAGCGACTGGCCAGTACGATTTCTCGGCGTTGCTGACACTACTCCGTACTCACTACCACGATCCACGAAGAACTAAGTTCGTGGAGATGGTCTGGAGTCAACACTGACGTACTATGAGGTGGCCTTGCAGGTGAGACCTTTACTATCAATCGCTGTGCACAGCCATGTTACTCTCTCATGCCGGATACAACTAGAAAGATGCAACGCTGTAAGTCACCGACGAATCAGCAAGCAAATATATCGGTAATAGGCCAGGTCTCTCGCGTTCTATGGAGCCTACAAACATATTGTGCCGAGAATTGACAGTCGACTTTGACTCACAAAAACAGTAGGCCGACGAATTGGCGAATGGCCCCGATGACCGATCCATAATTCAGCTGTGTTCTACTCGGCCCGCAGAGGCTGCGCCCAATCCAGGGGTTCTCAAATTCAGCCATGGCCATGGTCCGTCTGGGGTTTCGCGCTGCAACCGCCCCATATAACGGAAGCGCGCTTGCCGCTGGATATTAACTTTGGAGAACGCGGTACCTACAGACGATGTCCAAATGACAATCATTGTCTTTCATTTTCGATCTGGCGGTGACTGAGGACAAAACGCTCTTTACCGGTTTTCCGTCGGTATATTCCTTTTTTGTTTTCTTTTTCCATGCCCGTTGCTTGCCGGTCTTTGCTCGGCTTTTTCTATGCTTCCGAGTTTCCTTTCGAGTATCTCCCGATTCCCGTGCCATGGAATCAGGCTGTTTAGCTTCGCCTTTCTTTTGCCGGCTCTTAGTAGAGTACTCTCTGTTAGCGCCGAGCGTTAATCTTTGAAGTGCTCCTGAGTTCTGACATCTACCGGGCCCTTTCCCCGATTCTATTCGTCACGTTCTGTGTCCGTCCAGGCGCGAAAAGACACAAAATCCTCCGAGGAAATATTTGCCCGACGCTTGTCACCTTGCTTTTGGACAGCTAGACTGGTCAAGCCAGTAGTCACGGGCACGTCCCAATCGCCTCCGAGGCACAAGCCCATTGGTACCAGCTGGTTCGGTGATTGTAGTAAACAAGTATTTGTACGGAGAAGGAGTACCTACATGGGTCTAGGTCCAACTGAGCCGACGTTAACCCCACGATATAACTCATGCGACCCCTCAATGCGCACGGAACACCCGATGTGATCGAGCAAGGCAGGGGGATTCACAACTCTGCAGCCAAACGGGAGTACTCCAGAGCACTGGCAGACACACGGGCTCTTTCTCGTGTTGGGTTAGTCTAGCTCACATGGTGGCATTACTCACGAGAAAGCAAGCACCAGCCTGTCTTCCTATGCGCGGTCCGGCAATCCAATCAGATCCTGGGGAGCTGAGCAAGGATCTCTCCTCGGTGCACGGACGTCCCTATCTGAGCTGATGCGATGTGATGCAAGCGCAAGGGTTGTTCTCCGCATTTTCAACCTCGAGCCTATGGGACTCTTGCACGACACGACACAAGTAGACGGGAGGCTGTGGCTATGCTCATGATATCAACAGGAGCTCCTTTCTTGTCGAATTTGGATGCCTGGGATACCTGCAGATTGGGGCCATGTGGTATTCGCCAGGCCGCTTTACTTTACAGCTGCCCAGTTCGTGGAGTCAGTACCCCGTAAGCTGATCGGGCTCGTCGACCAGGGATCGGGCGCACGAGCACATGGTTGATTGATACAGAATACGTCAGAGGTTTGAGCAGCCCATTTATTCACACACTGTCAACTACAGAGTGATTGGTATAGATACAGAGTACAGTCAATTGGCTTCACCCGAGTCGGCGATCGAAATCGCGAGATCGTTCTAGCAATGGCCTCGTCCCGGACGGTCTCAGTCATCAGTCAAAAGACTACAGAACACCCAAAGACCAAAATCCGGACGGCTGCCCTGACAAAGCCCTAACATGAGATCAACTCGTCCGGAGGAACAACAAAAGCAATATGGAGAGAAACAAAACAAGGCTTCATGTCGAGAACATATTCTGAATCTCGTGTTTCAGCAGGCCTGCAGAATAGTGCCACTCTTTGCTTTTCCTATCCCGCGGAGGTCCCGGGACGCATTTGGTCGTCCTTGCTCGATACATAGGTATGTATCCTAGGTCTTGGTGAGTACCTGCGAACAGTGAGTGTCACGACGGTCTTCTGGAAGGTATATCAACTGAATATGCCCTCTCTGCGTTGCTTTCTTGAGGGTGAGTACGGGTACCAGCATATATTTCGCGGTTTCATGCTTCCTTCTCTCGTATCTGCCCGCCCATTGATCTATCAACATTTGTGCGATGCCAGTTTCGACAAGGCGGCTGAATCTGATCGACCAACCCGAGTTCTATTAGCCGAGCAAAAAGGGATCCAGTAGAATCCCTTTCTACCCACCATCCCCTACCATTGGACGGGACCAAAAAAAGAAAGAACGAGCCATGTGCTTTCCTTCTCTGTGACGGCAAGTATAGCAGCCCGCCAATCTGCCCTCTTGGTTCATGACACTGTGACATACAGTCTATCTTGCCTGGGTGCAAGTGAACTAAATCCATCTAGCTGCTGTATCTATCAATTTAGATCCGCCAAACTTCAGACCAAATTGGGTGAGGTTTCGAGGAAGGAAAGATGGAAGGTATATAAAGACATCGTAAGTCAATGATCATAGCTATGTAAGATGTATAACAGAAAGCGGTATAGCGGTATAACGGTATAGCCTAAGTAATAGCAGGCAAGAAGGTATCCAGAAATAAACACCAATCGATTAGAACCGATATCGCAGCCAGTCAAGTCGACCAGTCGGTCGAAGGTAGATAGACAGACACATAGATCGATGAGAAGAAAAAAGAAAATCAGGTTAACAACCAAACAACCCCCACGATGAGAAGAAAAAACAAACAAAGGGGGTGAGATATCTTGAGGCTCGGCTGGGCTGAAGAAACTTGACAGTGGAAATCGAAGATTCAACGTAAAGCAAGGAAGAGAGCGAATAAAAAGCAAGTAGAAATGGATATAGATAAGAGATGACCCTGAGGGCTGAGCGCCTGTTATCGATCAGGGCTTGACCGTCTTGAATATAAAGAGAACTTCAAACGCCATTCAGTGCAGTGTTGCTGACCGAAAATCAATCTCGTATACCGTGTGGGGCGGTGAGTCTCAAAGTTCAAGGTAATAATAATGCACCGCGTCATCGTCTTTTTTTTTTTCCCTCACAGAGTTAAGGATGACTGGTGAGAGGTAGAGAGGAAAAGGGTCCCGCGATGAAGTCCCTTGTTTTGATTTTGGATCTTTGGTCATAAAACTCGAGTTTTCCTGTGCCAAGCTAGTTTACCTGAACTTTGCACGGCATCGTCCCATGACCTCGCCCTGGCAGACCAACTCAGCACTGAATTCACTGCCATCTAGCGTGAGGTAGATGTCGAAGTATACTCGGTAGAACGTGCCCTGGGGCGTGTCCATGCGCTCAAAGTCGGTCTCGAGATTTTTGCGCGACAGATCTGACGTTAGGGTAACAACTTCCTTGATGCCTAGATGGGACGGTTAGCGCTAAAATCACCAATCAGGTTGTCAACGAGGGTGAATAGGAACTTACGCGGATCCTTTGTGTATTCAGGACACACGTCTTCGTCGCAGGCGTACAAAATATCCTCATACATAAGGGTTGCTCCGGGGGCAACTTGGCGGAAGAAGCTGACCTTGACCGGTTCCCCAATTTTGACCCTCTCGCCCTTTTGCACGAATATCTGCCTGGTGTACTTGCACCGGTCACGGCCGTCAAGACTGGGAACTCGGTACTGCTCAGGGTGGTACCCTTCTTTGAAGGGCTGGAGGGTGGCCATCAGGTAGTGCCGACGTGCAACACGATGGGTGACCACTCGTTCTGTGATACCGGCCGTCACGGCGCCCTTGACAATCGCGGCAACAGAATCCATGGGTCGGACCACCTTGGACTGATACTGCGGCGGTACATGAAGCTTGATTTGTTGGAAAAGGTACTCCGATGCACCGAAACCACCTACGACAAGCACGTTCTGCATGCAACTTGGTTAGATTTCAAATGATTGTACCACGACATTAGACACGTACCTGTAGATTGCGGTTTTGCGCTTGGATAGCAATGATCTGGTTGCGCACCAACTCGAGAATCCGGTTAACGACTGGCTCGAAACATTGGAGAATCTCTTCGTTCGTGAAGGTCATGTATCCTTCTTCGATTCCGGCGTCAGGGAAGTCGGCTTCAATCCCAACGTCGACCGCCCATTTTTGACCGTTGTTTCGGAAGTCTGCCTTGATTCGGTTTTCAAAGTCCATGATACACTTCGCATATACTTTCCCAGCCGTCCGAGACCCATCGGGCAGCTTCATCTTTCGAATCTTAGCGCGGAGAATGTTACTGAAGTTTCGATTCAGTGCCGTGGAACCACATGAATCACCAGAGCCAGCAGTGCACTCGGCCACGCTGAACGGCTGCTCTTCCTCGACCTCGTACGCGATCAAGTCTACTGTACCTCCACCGCAGTCGACAATCAATATCGCATCGCCGACCTTGAGATTCAACAACCCGGTTTTGGCGCAGAAAAGCGCAGCAGCTTCCGGTTCTGAGATCAGTGTCAAGCGGTTGTCGTTCTCGTCTCGCAAGAATCCAGCTTGTAAAGCCGCCGCACGAGTCGCTGCCTTTCCAGCATCGTTCCAAATGGCGGGTACCGTGAGATAGTACTTGATGTTACGCTCCTCTCTTGTAAACACCTCGCCGAGTGTTTTCTGTAACTGGGAGCGCATCGCCTGTCGTAACTTGAAAAGGTAGTCGGCCGCCACATCGATCTCTGACTTTCCTGGCGGGAGTGGCGGCAAGTTGATGGGGTCAATGTATGTGTTTCCAGAAAGCATCAGTTGAAGCTTGAACCATTCAACCTTCTGCACCCCTTGCTTCGGATAGCCGGTGGGGGCGAGCGCATTGGCGATGTCAGGCCCCCATCCCACCACTTCCTGGTATTGATCGTAGTATAAGACAGTCGGGATCTAGTGCAAAAAGTCGGTGGTCAGCTTTATGATATGATATAGCATTTTCAGATGCTCGTCGTTTTTGGAGATCCCCTCGTCGCAACTGCGGTGGTGGGGGGGAGGGGGGATAAAAGACCCACCTTTTGTTTGGTGTGAGTGCCAGCTCCAGGCCATTCGGTAATGATATCCTCTCGCGCTTCGTTGTTGGTCGCAAAGGCGAATGCGACACCAGAGAATGTCGTACCGAAATCAATTCCTACAATCAGCGAAGCCTTACTCCGCCCGGCGCCCTCGACTTCGTGGGCGGGCCGAACCCCGTATGGGACTTGCTGCGAAGGCAACCCTCGCCCCATTACCTGCTGCTGCTGCTGCATACCGTAGACTGGCGGAGCGCCCATTGTTTGTTGCGGATAAGGCATGTTGGTGTTGAGCGGGTGCGGCATTTGCTGTTGGCCGCCGGGCGGCATGGGGCTGGTAGGCCGACCAGCGACATTGTTATAAGTGTAGCTGGGCGGCTGTCCCAGTTGATTCTGGTTATTCATTGGGAGGCTGCTTGTGGAGGACGAGGTGTGGCCGGAGGGAGGGGAGCTGGCGGAGGTCGTCGACGGGGCAGGAGTGGGATTAGACGTCGGAGGAGCAGGCTGCGGCGGCGGCGAGACGAGTGTTCGAGTCGATGAGGTGTTTATGGATTGGACTGGAGGTAATGAGGAGACGCTATTTTGTTGTTGTTTGCTTCGCTTCCAGCTGAACGACTTAAATCGCGAGCTCATCAGGTCTATGTGATGGCCAGAGCCGAGAGAGTCGAACAAAGGGAGGAGAGGAGTAAAGAAAGAGGGAGAAGGGAGGGGGGAGAAAGGCGCGGGACAAAGCTGAAAAGAGCGACAGGGCTAGTGCGTGTGGAACTGGTATGGAAGGAGGCAGTGCCTGTCAGAGAGACTGAGCAGGGTCGTAGTGAATCAACGGGCTTAATGTCAGATTATTATCGAGATGCAGCGCTTAGACCAAGCGTAAGTCAGCTCAATCCAGATCGATTAGGCCTGGGCAGGAGAGAGGGAAACCAGGGAACAGAAACGACCGAGCGGAGAGATGAAAGAGAAGAAGTCGGGGGAAGTAGAGCAACGGGATCGAGAGGAATGGGGGACTTGGTGCTGTGATTCTGCTTTGAGGCTGACGGGGATGGGAGGGCTGGTAACTGGAACAACGTAGGAAAAATTCACTGATTATTAATATCAACCTATCTCGTATAATACTGAGAAGGATTCAAGCACGCTTTTCCTGATAGAATCAAAGAAGATGAAGCGCGGAGGGGCGAGAAGCAATAATAGTGCTGCTGCCAGATACAATGATACAAGCGAACAGATGGCATTCGAAGTTCCTGGGCGGCATGACAAGTGGACACCAAACCTTGAAGCGATTGACTATCTTTAACAACAACTAACCACTGCCTTTCTGATCAAATAATCAGTACATTCACAGGGCAACTGGATTGACAACTACTCTGCGGAGTAGAGCTTCATATTTTTCTTGCTACAGTGAGTACAGTCTGACTCCGCGAGATTTAGCTCCGTACGGAAACGTCATGTATGGTACAAGCCCAGCACTGTTAGTTGGGGCACCGCCCCATGGGACCAGCCTGATCAAGACTCGAGGAGCTGAGGCTGTTAGCCCCTTGCACACTCGCAAAATAATTGATGATATGGGGTAGTCAGCGCTCGGGGAAACCCGACCAAACATGGGATATGGGCAGCTCTTTGATGCTATATGGTTACCAGTACTACAGGATATTATTGTTTGATGCAATTCTCCGGACTGCAGCGTCCCAGCCACCAAGTGACAGCTGCCCCTCTTTCTATTCTTGTCGTTCCTGGCGAGAACCCATGGAACGAAGCACCATTACCAAAGAAACCATCCAAATCAGCCACCCTGCTGAGCCCTGTGCCCATCAAGATTCTGTGTGCACTGTGGGTTCCTTTGTTGGACTGCGGCTGAAGGCTGTAACGGCGATCGCGGGTACTAGGTAACATACATACTGTGACAGGCTTTCTGTACACATCCTGCAAGGCAGACTCCTGCAGTCGTTCCTATTTTTGGCTGTTCCGAACTCGAGATTGACACAGATTTTTGTTTGTTTTAGATAGCTTTGTTCAAGCTCTTTCGCGCGACCCAATGTGATGGCCGGTATAGGGGACGGAGCATGCTGTCGGGATCCTGGATGTAGCCACATTCTACCCGCTCACTTGGAGACTCGCACTTTTCGATCTTGAACCCCATGCGCTCAATCAGAAGGAAAACTTCCTCTTCGGTGAGCTCCACGTTGCCTGGCTCCCCAATTCCCTGGCCTTGTCCGCCGTCGTTGCTAGAGCCCCCGCCTCCGCTGTGGGTGCGCTGATGACCGTCCTCAAAGTGCCATAGCAGCGGTCCGACATTGATCCAAATACCGTTCGGCTTCAAGCAGTTGTGGATGGCCTCGATGTATCGAACAAGATTTGGGGCCGTGTCAATGAAGAAAACAGTTGCAACAGCATCAAAGGCATCCCTCTGGGTCGGTCCGCTATACAGAACCACAAAGTCGGCCGCGGACATACTCATGGTCCCAAACGGGGTAGCGCCATTAGTCTGCGCTTCCAGCATCGCAGTGCTAGGATGAATGTCAGGGATCATGACTTTACGCAGTTGCTGCTCCCTTGACAGAGTGTTCGAAAATTGCAGCGCGAATGGATACAGCTCATGGTGCCGCGGGCCCTCAGTGTGATTCAAGATCCAGCTGCTCGCCAACAATTGATGATAGGAGATCTCATTGCCTTCAGCTGCAAATCCAGCCAAGCAGATATCAAAGACCAACCTCCCCAATCCTGCTCCAGGGACGAGCACCTTGACGAACTCTTCACGGTGCAATTTGTCGGGAAATTCACGATCCAAGTCTCTCAACACAGGGCCATAGCATGCCTCCCGCTCAGCTTGGCCTTCTGCACTCCAGTCACGGTAGAACTGCCTGATAGTTGAATGAGCTTTGTTTACATCAGCAGAGTTTGCAACTCCATGCCAGTTCCCTGCCGGATCTGACGGATTAGGCTTCTCTGGGAGGCCGAATGACTTGAGCCCGATCTCAACAATGGCATCTGCGATGTTGGCATTCACGTCAATTGCATCGTCGACTTTGTTGAAGTTGTCCAAAAGCGAGAATGGCGGCTCAGCAAGCATCTGCCAGTGTTTCAAAGGGAGAGCATAGAACGCCTGGCGCCGCCGATGAGTTGTGTTCAAGTGTGCGCTTCTCCGATATTGCCTGCCAAGCACTTGTTAGCAGCTCAATTGGGCGCTTTTGACACATTGAAAGAAAGCAAGGACATGAATTCTGAACCAGTGTGCTCTCCAGCCTCGTTTCTCAGAAAAACGAGTCAAGTCAAGAGGCATCTAGATACCTTCATCTTCAGTCTGTTTCCACCCACCTGAAAGAATCGAAAGCCGAGAAGAGAACCTTTCGTTCGCCTTCGTCTCCCAGCGGATCGAAATCCCCAGCCCAGCTACGAGCTTCGTCTGTCTCGTCAGGGCACGTGGAAGACATATCCGGGGACGTCGACAAAGATCCCATGGATATATTGACAAAGAAGAAACCAAACCGGCGTCAATCAAATAGCAAGAGATGAACTGTTAGTGTTTTTTGAATGTACAGAAATTCAGATGAGAAGGTAGAATTGTGAGGCCTTGAACAGTACACAGTCAGTTGCAATGGATTTATATGTGAAAAAACAAAGGACTTTGTGTTGGCACTGAAGCAAAAGTGAATAATAATGCGGGGCCAGCTGGCTCAAGTCCTTACGGTAGCGGGGAACCACCGCAACAGCTTGAATCTCGATTTGCCTCAGCTCTCATAACCAGTCGTCCAGCCCAGCAACCGCCACTTCAAGGCACCGGTTGTAAACACGAAGAACTTGATTATACAGCGCAAATAAGACAGAATATTCCACAATGATTGAGGTCCAATCTCCAGCTTCAGCTCCGCGAGCTCCGACAGAGCTCTCATTCCCCCTCCCCAAAGCTTTACACACCACAGCGCACATCCACCTCACGGTGCTGGACACCTGCGCCATGGTCTTCCTGGCCACTTCGACGGCCGGAGACTCAACGGGGAGCACAAAACCAATGGGAAGTTTCATTTACGCCATGCCCGACGTAAGTACTTAGTTGTTCCAACAGTGATCTGTCCATCACTTGCACGCCACTGCACTATATATATTTTGACAGAAAGCTAATAGACACGTCTCTTGATTAGCGCACATCCCCTCGCTCCACCATCTCTACAACACTATACACCACAGCCTCAACGGAGGAATACACTACGCGAATAGCTAAGATCCTGGCACGGCGCATGTGCGTGCCTGTATATCTTGGATGCAGCATTGATCCGGTCGCTCTCGGCTTGCTGCCTGAGGAGGAGATGGAGGGGCTGAGAACTATTGTGGATAAAGTAATGGCGAAATGGGAAGTCCGGGACATGTAGCCGGATAAGCATGCGATGGCGGAGCCGAATTGAGGCGTATTGTCGCTCTATCCGAGTCAAAGCAGCTTTTCTTCGTTTTCTTGGGACCTTTGATCGGCTAGGCAGATGGTACACGTTCACGAGATGGCGTATGCTCTTGGCCTTTAGATATGCTATGTAGTTGGCCTGGTCTAGATAGGGCATTTCTACCACTTGTTGTGTGGTCTGTTGAAGGTTATAGCACGAAGGATTGCTGATGGGTCTACCGGCACATTATTTGGCCGGTGTCACCAGCCACCAGGGGGGCTAGTTCTCACTTCCGGAGCTGATCGTCCAGCTGAACCGGCAAGATCATTATTATTATTATTAGCGACTGGGGGAAGAGACTGTGCCGTTGGAGCCTAGATGTTCACAATTATCGTCAAGGGTGACCGTTGCCGAGATTACACCCCGAATGTAGCTCTACTGTCTTAGTCGTTGCATCCTGGAGCCAAAAGCTAGGCTCAAAAGAGAACTCGTTCAAACAAAACTGTGGTCAATAATATGATTAGAGACGGCTACATCAACTACGTGTATACAGAGCGCAGACTATGGGCTCATAGCCTCATGGAGCAGAAGTCGAACATCAAATCTCCGAGGGTAGTCCGTGATCGCTCTGACCACAGTCGCCCGAAAAGTCAAGGACCGCGAGGTGCCCACTGCACCCACCCTGGCACAGCGGTGCCCTAAGCTCCAACAACAAGAGCCCGAACTTCCGAGGATGGGCCTTCCCGCCCTAGCGCTGCAAGGCATGAACTCCGGTTGGACAGAGCCACAGGTTACTCTTGCAGAACGGAACCGCGCCTAAATAAGTTTCGGATGCGCGCGTAGACGTTCGAAGCGAAGGAAAGTCCGACTGTCCGAGTGAAGGAGTCCTAAAATAGGGTAAACAAGACTTCTGCTAAATCTGGTCACCGCATGATAAGGATTCAAGAAAGCGCCGAGCCCTGGTCCATGCATGATGCCATAATGCGACTTATGCGAGTCAGGAATTGAGGATCGGAAAACGAACCGAGGCAGATTCGAGGATCTAACTGCAGTGGAGCGCCGGATCTCAACTCCGTAGGGCAATGCCCATAATAATAACAATAATGGCATTATTATTATAGCACCAGCGGCCGCCCCGTTCCTAATTGATTGCATGAAATTGGACCCCTTGCTAAAGAAGGGCATACAATTGCAGGCCTCTCGGCGTCTCGCAGCGCGGCTTGACCGGACTTTAACTCTGATGTCTAGGTGGGCAATCATCACTCTCTATCCCTGACTCATGATATGACAAGTGTGCCGACTAATAGTAGTCGGACCGGCCCAGCAGCTATATTAAATAAATCGCTAAGCGCTGGACCAAGGGTGGCTGATAACCACGTGGGGACTCGGAACTCTCGGCAGGCATGCGCTGCAAGTGAAATAACCAGGGAGTGCGGACCAAGCGAAGAATTCCATGGCTCGAAGTCAAGCTGGCCCAGCTCCGTAACCTTCAAAGTCTTGTAGAGTACGTCGTGATGACCGCGTCACATCATCATGATAGGCTGTCAAATAAGTCATAACGCCTACTGCATCAAATCTGAGGCAGTCCTCCGCATGCCGTAGCTCAAAGGATTACTTGGCCCGTATCCAACAAGAGGGTTTTAATCTCTCACCCGCCCCTGGCACTGTCCCAGCATCAACTAATGGTGGACACGAAGTCTTGGATTATCAGAGCGAGCTGTCCAATCGGGCAACGATACAGTGTTCTGCACCGAAGGATTCAAGTCAACCCCAGTCCGGTAGCTTATTCCGGCCGCGCTGTCAACTTATCATCAGCCAATGCTTGGCGTTGGATGATGGATCATTTGTGGGCACTTGCTGAGGTGGTCTCGAACCGGCAGGATTACCAATTCGACGTCAAGCCTCTGTGCGGGTATGTGCGTGTAACTCACGGAGTACTCCGTACAGCGCATGCTGTAGGGCCGCATGAGACAGATTGATCCTTGGGTCTCGCATGATCGAGAGCAAGAGTTTGAACACCAGTGTCCTAACAATCTTGCAATATCGTTCTGAACACTCCATACGTAGGGCAACTGTGTAGCCTAGTGGGGACAAGCAAGCCAGGTATTTTGAATTGCGCGTGACCGTCCACCATGGGCTCATGAAGACTGAGTGATATAGGCGCCTGCTATCTGATCACAGTCGCATGCCTAGTTTGTGCGGGGAACGGCATATCCGAGTCAGCCTAGCTCAATTCCGAGACCAGTCAGCACAAGGCTATTATTCGACTTCTCCAAGGATGAACCGGTGTTTCGACCAACAATCACCGTGCAGTTACTTAGCAGGGATAGCCTAGTGGCATGGCATCGTTGCCTCCTCCCAAATTCAATGTCCCTGAAGTTAATATGCACATTGCAGACAATGACGGCCTTTTGTCCTGTCAAAGCTCGGCAGGAGTAGCTTAGCCTTGAGACCTGTGGTACCAGTATACCTGTTAGATATACCTGCAAGGCATAGGTGAGTGGACTGCTCACCTGGTCGTCATTCACTCACAGTCACGAGATATCTTCCACCACACCTACAGTACTAGTAAATAATGGAGAATGCACATCGGCATAATAATGGACCCCGAGCCTTTAGACATAGTATAAAGCAGAATGAAATCATAAAGCACTTTAGCAATATTAGGCGGTGCAGGTGCAGAATGCAGATACGCAGATACGCTGATACGGCATACATAACTTCACAAGAATGATATCTTACCAGCAAAGCGTCAAATTTTGACAAGGTCAAGAGGTCAACGTGAAGTTTAGTCAACAATCATCTGTAGGCCATGGCGTTAGCATATGTGATCTGTAATAGATGTCACTATGATCACTCAAGGAAATGCAAGGAGGCGCGTCAAAACTAAAAGCTGTCCAGTGGGTTGCTTAACAAACTCCAATTTGACGCCGGTACGAGCACGAGGCAGCAGCCCTTAAAGGCTTGGGCCTTTGATGGTTGGACGAACCGAACGGATCACCAGATGCCAATTTCTTTGAATCTTCCCATGGATATTTCAGACGCCAGATTGCGGTGCCATATTACAGCCATAACCGCTCAGAATGGACCTTTTTAGCGAAAGTGCCAGAGGTGACGACAGAGCGGTCATGGTTCGGACAAAATGCGGAAACCAAAATAAAAGCAAACCTCAGCCGCCGGGAACAGTTGGGGGTTAGGGCCGGGGATCAACCTTCGGGCTCCAGCCTCCGGCTCATCGTAGGCAATCGTACCCAGTTTGAGAAATGGTAATAGTACTAATCTTGCCCTCCTTGTGCAATCTGGCGGTTTAAGCCCATGCGGCCCAAAAATCGTCAGCCGAGGAAAGGATTCCGAGATCGTCAACGTCAGCCTTCCTTTGTCGAAGTGCAGAATCGCAGGTTTGACATGAGTCTACTCAGTATATTCCGTCTTTCTATCCACCCAGCCTCATATATTTGAGCCAGAATATCGATAAAAGGTTTAATGCAGCGGAGATTACCAATGTGTTCGGTATAGCGGTATGAGGTTATCAGTACGAAAGACCAAAGCGCGGGATGCGCGGGTGTATGTCACTTTCACTGGTGGAGAGCAAGGAAATTAAGAGTCGCGATGATGACGCCCGAGGCCGCGCAGATGGGGTGCAGGGTTGGAAATAAGGTAAGCCGGTAAGTCAACGTGGGAACCTTAGCTATTTTTAAGTTTGACGCTTTGCCTCCTCGGCAATTTTTTCGATAGGGAGCGATCCGAAAGAAAGTCGACCAGAAAGGCAGGAGCCAAAGATGAAGGCCATGGTTGCCCGGAGATCAGCAGTCAAAGACCCAGTTTGTGGTAGACGTTGCACATCTGGCGGCAGTTGACCATCAAAACGTGGTCTCCCAACATGGTCGGTCCCTGTATTCCGTACGAGGTCCTAGCTCAGAGTTTGTTCCTTCGCAGCGTGGGCCTGGGAAAACACGGCCCCTGAATCCCAACCCCTTCATGACTTGGCTCTTGAGTAGTGACGCCGGGAAAGAAGGCTTCTAGAAGTGCTTGCCTTGCTCCTGTCGGCAGTGGGACAGTGGACCAAAGAAGGCGGACACTGCGGAAAGGAACGAAACTCAACGATTCAACGAACGATAGACATGTTTACTTTTCAGAACCAGGGACCTCAGGGAGACACTGCCACTGCCGATCTCGGGATGCATGCGAGGTCTGAGCTCGAGGGTTCAGTAATAATAGCGACGGATCCTGAGGACCGAGGGAGCTATTCAACGACTGGAATTGGTGAGCATCCATACTTCATCATAGACTCCTCATGGACCTGGTATCCAAGTCAAACTGACCAAGTATAAGTTCACATGCTCGGGACTCGCAGTCACAAGAGATCTTTCCGGAGCAGCTCAGAATTCGACTCGGTAACTGATTCGATTCGACGGGCGAGGGATAAACTGAGACTCCACAGTCGACATCGAAATGCTGACTGAAATTCTGCAGACTGCAGCCCCTCCACCCACATTTTCGACATGGTCGAATCTCGATCTGGCATAGCGGCGAACCGGCGTTTCAGTGTTTAGCGTGCTTTCTCTGGCCATCGGGGCCTGCCGAGTTGGAACTGTCGGAGTTGATCCTGGGCTTGGGAGGACCCTGACGAGAGTCGCTGATTGACTGAAGCCGAGGGCTGTGGACTGTGGAACAGTGGAACGGATGCTCACTAACTTAGTTAGAGTAGCTAGCACGGATAGATGCGAATAACATGGGATTGGGGCCATTTGGTCGGAAGAAATCTGGACAGTGGTGGACGGATGGATGGATGGATAGACAGACTGAACTCCTGTCACGAGATTCTTGCATTATTCTCATATCGTCAAGAGCGAACAAACCATACCTTCTCCTGGATAAGCATCGAGAAAGCTTTGCTTGCACTCGGATTGGGGTTTCAAAGTCGCCTGCATCGCCGCCAGAGAGGCCTGGATGTACTGTAGCCCCGATTCTTATTATTCCTTCTGCCACCGGATCGCTTCCTATAACCATCCACCATCATCCCTCCATCTGTCCTCGATCCCACGCTGTCATCCCTTCATTTCTCCTCTCTTCTTCGTTCTGTCTTTCTTTTCCTTTTCTTC
>RHLP01000581.1:0-19743 GCA_003719405.1 Aspergillus incahuasiensis
AGAAACAATCTTGAACCATTCGCAGAATTCCCTTAGGAGTACTCCAACACCCGACCTAGCATAGGAGCTCACCTATTATTGCTATTGTGTTGCATCTGCGCCTTGAGCTAATGACCCCTCGCCGGCGCCGCGCAAAGTGACAACGCCCCTGCCAAAGTGGCGACCGCAGCGAACTCGACGACCGGCGGGAAATCTCTCTGGGATACTCTGTATTCGGTTTGTCGACGCCGAGAACGTCAAGCATAGAGCGTTGAGCAGGAAGACCCGTTCCGCCGCCCATGGTACCGACCATGATGGACGGCATCGAGACGGAGATCTGGAGGGAGCCCCGGACACTGATTTGGTTAGCTGGTAAGACGCAGGGCTGGAAGAGTACTTACTGCCTCATAACTGTGATACAGTCCGCCCTTTCCACAACCTGCACGGGGTCCTGGCCCGTTGCAATATATATGGCAGCAACAATGTTCGCGGCATGGGCATTAAATGCACCCAGTATGTCGGTCACAGCAGGCCCGATTAGACTCCTGTCCCTCTTGAGGGCGACCTTCGCGTCGCGTCCTTCATGAGGACGCTCTTTACAGCGCCCGCTGGCGTGATTACTGTGCTGCAGTGGTTGGCACTCAACGAGACGATCTCCATATCGCTCAACCCGTGCTTGCGCATCCTATCCAATGCGTGCTCCACTCCTTTCGATATCATGTTCATCCCCATGGCGTCGCCCGTGCTGGCCCTGAAACCGATATACAGGTTGGTCCCGGTCATGGCGGTTTTATTGACTGGAGCCTGCCGTATCTTGTCGTTGAGTTGAACGTTTGCTATAAACTGGTTGCTTGGGAGTCAAGTCAAGCTACTGCTTTGCCTCTGTCCAACGCTCCAAACTCGGAAACTCGCCCTTCTTCTTGATAATGGAAGGAGGAGAAGCGCTTCCATATCTCCCCAGAATCCTGTGTGCCTAGCCTGTTCGACTGGTGGAGGTACAGGGTGAACCACTTATGGTTGGCTGATACGCAGAGCTATCATGGCGGTGCAGGTGCAAGGTTTGATACCGAGCGAGCCGACTACGCTGAGAAGGGGTCCTCATTGATAAAACCAACAGACGTGCTTTTTTGCTGATTTGTGCGCCTCTTCCGCCGCTTGTGGCTATGGATTACAGTGGGGTTGAGGTTGAGCTTTATTGCCAGTACCATGGCCACCTGCACTTTCAACACCAGCACCAATTATCCTCAGCCTCTCCTCCAAGATACCGCCGACATCCAAGGGCTCCGAATACGAGGTATACCGGGTTGTAGAATCGCCGGTGGAAACACCTACGAAGCCTCTCTGTTTCCTTCTCAGCATCCTCTGCAGGCGGTCCCAACTGCGGACCTGAGGACTCGTGCTCTGCAGACCATCAAGGCCGAGGTCTGCGTCAATTGACGATATACACAGCACGCGCCGCGCTGTCTGGACAATGGGCTTGTACAGAATCGGTAGGTTGGTGCAGAGCAGGGCGCCGGCGGGCTCCCACACTGTCAACATGACTGTTGAGATGCCCACCACTGGGGGGATCAGACCAATGGGTTAGTGATGCCGTGAGATATGGGTGTTTGTTAGAGTGTGGCAGACGTACGGCTGTAGCTTTTCGTGGCGAAGACCTTGGCAAATACCATGCGTACCACGCTGATGATGCAAACGCTGGGTTTAAAACATATGGGTCAGCCTCCTCATTACCTGACGAGCTGCAGGATTGGGTGGAGTTATGCCGGACAACGTACGCCAGACCAACCGCAAACAAACATCCCAGGAGAATCTTCTTCCTTAAGGGTATCCTCATTCGGGATATCAAAGGCAAGGGGAGCAAGAAGATCCACAGATCTATTGCCAGGTTTGAGCCCGCCTGGACATACGTCCTGGTCGCCGGATCAATACAGGTTCCCGTGGCGGCTGGATCCCAGTACACCTCGATTGGCCGACAAGTCAAGCCAAGCATAACAGCAATTCCAATCACCCATAGCCCGATTATGATACAAATGCCGCGGACAAGTCTGCTCAGACTAGGAGAAGGAAACACGCGGAGGTACAGGGCCAGGACTCCGAGCTTGGTGGCGGCGTTGGCCAGCAGGTAGACATACTGCGAGAAGTACAGGATCTGTGGTAGGGAAACCTGTTAGCTTGGTACGTTCTTGTCTCGTCGGATCGGATGCACGACCAGAATCGGATGGATTCCTCACCTTCATAAAATATTTGAGGTCATTCTCCGGGATTGTCTCGAGTGGTTTGCCGAACCCGTACGCCGCGGTGACTACCTATCCTGCATGTCAGCAATACACATGATACAGCTCACTTAGACGGCTCTACCAACCAGCTCGGTAACACCCAACAATACAGTCAGAGCCTTGAATCATCAATCAAACTATCAGCACCGTCCGTCGTCCGTCGGGTTAGTGGCTCGCCCAGGCAGATCTGGTATTGGTGTCCTACCGTAGCTGCGAGAACCACATAATCATCCAACGCCAGTCGGTTTCGGTACTGGCGCAGCTCAGCCCACACCCGCAGGCTGGTCGAGAGTGACGCGACAACGACCGCGGCTGAGATAGAGATGCAGATATCGGAGACTTTGGAACGGTTGGCCATAGCTTCAAGGAAGAAACCTTGACTCGCGCGGGCGATGGAACCTGAATGCACCGCAAGACCCGGGACGATGGCTCCAGCTATGGCTATAAAGCGCATGACAGCGACGCGGAAGAATCAAGCTTGGAAACGACAAAGACTTCGTGTGTCACCGTGGCTGCCAATTATTAATGGATCTGGTCTCGAGTCGGGTCATGTGTCTGGTGTGGACTTGAGCTGCAGCGTCTTCAACGTTCCACGACGTTGATGGCCCGAGTCGGTTGGCCCTCCTTGCCCGTCACCATTCGACAAACATGCATGCGGGTCGCTCAAGCCCAATCCGCCATCGCCGGCTCTGGGACTGGCGAACGCACATCCCGTCATAGGGGGGACTGCGCATTTTGAAGCCTAGGGGTCTCCGCCATTGGCCAGCAACGGCGATCTTGTCGGGAACGAGACAAAGGAAGAAATTAGCCGCCAGATCCTCTCAAGCCGTGCAACCGACCGCGATGCCATTAGCTGGTCGGGGCTGTGGACACCCAAAAACGCTGAGTGGGCGAGTTTGGCGAAGCACGCAGTAGTCACTAGGACGGAGAGTCTGACACCACTGCGAAGTATGCCCCTCTCATATAACAGGAGGAGACTAAACGTTGCAGTCATCATTACAAGAAGGCCATTGGTGAATCAGCAACCAAATGTTCTCATCCTGCAATGCGAACTTCCCCAGATCAAGTCGTGGCTGTATTGTACATCAAACCGGAGGTCGACTTTACACTTGATAACGAAGGCCTGGGCCAATATCACATCCCTCCCCACCAACTCCAGCCCTATCACCAGGCGTCTCCTCAGCTTTCTCCAAAATGCCCCCAACATCCATCGGCTCCGAAAAGGATGTATGCAATCCGTACGAACCCCCCGTTGAGACCCCCAAGCGCCCTTGCTTCCGCAACAGCCTCTGCCGGCAGTACCAACTGCGCCCCTGTGGTCCCGTACTCTGCATTCCACCGCACCGGCCATCTGCAGCAGGTGGGCTCCCAAAAACAAGGCGCGTGCCCTTGACAATGGGCCGGTAAATAATGGGAAGATTTGCGCATAGGATCCCGCCCGCGGCTTCCCAGACTGTCATGATAACCATGGTGACGCCGACTGTCGCAATAAGTAACCCATTTTGTTAGCACATAGTGCTGAGCTGATGATGTGACTGGGCCAAAGGGCAAGGGTGAGGGTGACGTACGGTCATCGTTCGAAGTGACGTACCTAGCGTACACGATCCTGGCGGCGCTGATAACGCAGATCCTATATTCCAGGACAAAGGTCAGCATAGCATCGCCGTCTGCGTCGGGGCAACGCCTGAAACAAGGGCAGATCACGCACGCAAGCCCAAACAGAAACAACCCCCCCAGCAACATCTTCTTCCTCAGCGAGACCCTCATGCGCACAATCAACGGGATTGGCAGCAGGAATATCCACAGGTCAATGGCGAGATTAGTCGCTCCCTGCACGTACGACTTCACATTCCCGTCTAGACACCGGCCCTGCACGCTGGGGTCCCAGTACATCCTGAGCGGGCGGCACGAGAGCCCGAAGGCGACCATCATGGCCACCAGCCAGATGACAACGACGCCTGCGGTGGCGAAGTTGAGTTTCCGGAAGCGCAGCGAGGGGAAGATCCGGAGGTGTAGCGCGAGTACGGCGAGCTTTGTCCCCGCGTTGGCGAGCAGGTAGAGGTGGCTTGCGACGTAGAGGATCTGTTTGGTGAAGAAGGTTATCACTCGTCCTGACACCCATGCCCGGTATGTGAAGTTCCCACAATACCTTCATGTAAGTCCGATACCCCTCGTTGGATATGCTCGCGGCGGGCTTGCCAAAGCCGTAGTGGATTGCTTTTGATGTTGATGGTCAGCACATCACCAAATCGGTCTACCGTCCATAGACTCGCATCTCCACGTACCAGCCATCTCAGTTACCCCCAGCGCGACGGCCATACCCTTGACATAACCTTCAGTCTTGCTTTGGCTCCCATGACAGGGGAAATTGGACGTCATACCGTTGTAGCGATAATAAGATAGTTATCCAGCGCCAATTTCCCCCGATGCTGGCGTAACTCCGCCCACAGCCGGACCGCCGTCGAGACAACCGCCAGTCCAATCCCGAGCGGGATAGCGATCCTAATGTCAAGCACTCTCGACCGCGAGACACTGGGAATGCCAGTGACGACCATTTTTGTTGATTTACCAGAGACAGAGGATGGCGAGGTGGATGACGAGACCTGACGGAGTAGATCAGAAGCTGGAGTGCGAGCCCCAGCCTGGTGCAAGTTGAGTCTCGCACGGTTGTTGACTCAGACAAGGCCCAAAGCCGGTTTAATGGCTGCAACACGGATGCCGGCCCAACTCTGTTCCAAATGGTTCTTTGTTGTCCCGTTGGAAGATCGTCACTGTGCAGGGGTTGAGGTTGTACAGGCGCTGTGCGGCGGGATTGGCTGCCTATTGAGCAGAACCCCGGTAAGTTGGGATCCTAGGGGATGTACTGTGTTGAGCTGTTCTGATCGTCGTAGTGAGGTTTGCTTATCGATCGGAATCAGAGGGATTGCCACATCCGTGGTGATTAGTTCACTGGCAGTAGTAGTAGTATTTCCGGGCACCTGGAAGGTCGACCACATCCAAAGGGGGAGAAGGCAGCGATGCATCACGCGCCTGGCTATGAGAGTATTTCTTGAATCATCGCCGCAGAGCTGTTGGCAGGGCCTAACCAGCGACTTTTATCGGGGTTCTCGAAGAGGAGATATTGCCCTTGTTGAGGCTTGTCCTGCAACCTTTTCTGGAGCCTCGGGTTAAGGGACCCTGACCCTGTGATTGCAGGTCGCCCGAGTATTAGAGTAAGAAGAAATCGGGCGGCAGCTGGACTACCTTGCTCAAGAGGTTTAGTCCACTGTCAATCGGTAGAAGGGGCCAGCTGACTTGAGGATGGGGAGGGTATCAGACTCTACCGCTTAAGCGAGGCTGTATGGGTATGTGGGCAAGCGCGGGGGTCAGCATGGCCGAGCCGTGCCTTTAAGCATAGCCCAACAGTCAAGCCATCAATGGCAAGGACTACTCCGTACTTTATCGTGGCACACTGTCCGCATTCCTACCCTTCGACACTATTCATTCGAGCACCAATCGGTCCTCGCCGAGTGCACGAGCCCGCGAGAGCTCGCCCTTCATAGCGGTTGATCCCGCTTAACCAGGGCCCTGCCCCGGTCGATCAGCCCCTACATTGACGAGCATGTGACTTGGCAGTCCCAGCTCGACACGCTTGATTGGCGTGTTTAGCTTGAAGCCCGATTACCAGAGCCCGGGATGATGTGCTGGTTGCACAAAGCAGACAAAGAACAGGTAGATCAGCTCATCGCCACACGGTTATCGCCAGACCGTTATTTCCAGGTTCCCCGTGTTATAACCCTGCCTCGGAAAGCCATGTACATCGTATAATCAAGGAATAGAAGGATCACCATGGGCGACGAGGCCGGCGGAATCGTGGACCGGCTCGACGCCACGAACACGGACTCGAGAGTGTCTCTACTCTACCTCATGCTCTGCTTTCCTATCCCGTTGCAGATCCTGTCGACGGGGTTACGGCTGTGGGCTGAGATCTGTCAACATCGCAAGAAATTGGCAGTCGACGACTTTCTAATGATTTGGGCCACGGTGGGTTGCGAGGCGCTTCCAATGTGAACCCGGGCAGCCGCGCTGACGTGCACGTACCTAGACGGTTGGGCTTGGGAGCTGTGTGGTGGGCATGATCAGTGTGTGCCCCTCCAGCATTGTTTGTCATCTGACTGACCATTCGATAGCAACATCGCTGGGGTTCGGTCGACACGCAGAAACCTTGACAGCCGAGCAAGCTGTAGAGGTCTCAACAGTGCGCTTCTGTTCCCCTCTCCTCTACATATTGCTAACAAAAACAGGCGTATTTCTGGTTTCAATTCACCTGGTTTGTTGGCATCGCCAGTACCAAGCTCCCAGTGATCGCGCTATATCACCGCGCGCTCCCGTCCATGCTCATGAAGCGCGTCTCCATGGTCACCGGGCTGGTCATAGTGTTATGGGGATTAAGCATCTGCACAATCTGGCTCCTTTTATGTTCAGTCACTCATCGGGATGCCCTGTTGCCCGGGGCATGTGCATACCGTGCTATAGAAACACCCCTGGGCGCCATCGGCGTTTCCAATCTCGTCTTGGACATATGGGTCCTGGCACTTCCTATATCTCCCGTCTTGCGTATGCGGATACCGAAATGTCGCAAGGTCAAGGTGGCATGCCTGTTTAACATCGGTTTGTTGTTCGTACCCCAATGACAGCATCTGTTGCCCCATCGCTAAACTGCCATTACTAGTACCTGCGGCATTAGTGCCACCCGGCTGTATTATGTGACCAGGCCAAACAACGGCGATGTTACCTGTAGCCACCCCTCGCCCCGCCTCTCCTCGCCCTCGATGCGATAGCACCCCGGCTGACATGATCGATCCTAGGGGACGAGGTGAACATTGTTATCTTATCAGTCTGGGAGCTGGTAGGGGGCATCCTGTGCGCAAACCTCCCCATCATCCATAAGCCCATCGCCACTGGATTCTGTCGCCTGCTCGGTATCTCGGACGAGGACGTCTCGCCCCAGCAGACATCGCGCACTTGGTATTCCCTCCGGACGGGATGGGGCAGGAAGGAATGCTCACCCTTTGACCTGTCCACGGTGGACTCGGCAGCGCCCAGGATATTGGAGGTGCCGTTGGATATGGGCGGGATTCTAGCAGGAAGGGGCTGCGGCAAGACGTCTCCCACGGAATCAAGGGCTTCTAGTGGCAGTGGTACAGATGACGGGTTTGTTGCTGTAAATCCGTCTAAAGCAGTCCAGATGCCCTAGGGTCGCCTGGCGCTTATATATATTTGCCATACACCATTCCTCGTATCCCAAGGAAAAAACACTATACCAAGAAGCAGTAAACAAAAATAACGCTCGAATGCCCTCCCTCCAAAAGCTTGGTCTTCGCCCCGGATAACGTCTAATCCACTACTAGGAAGGCGCCGGGGGCCGGGCGTAGCAGCCACCGAAGCCCGATCGGCCGTAGTCACCCCTTCCCGCCGACCTGACACAGAAAATCCAGCTGCTTATCGCAATCCTGGACCTGTCATTTGGCAATCTGCATGAACCCCTTACACAGACACCGCAAGGAGCAGTCCGTGCTCACCTCCAGCTTGATGGCCGGGTGTCTGTTGACGGGGACGTGGGAGCCGCAAGCGGCCGCACCCGTCTGGATAGGGGCTTGATTATGATTATGCAGTATTAAATATGAATGTGAGAATATGACTAGAGAAGGTTGGACAGCCTCTGACGATGTAACAAAACAGACAAAGAAAGGTGGTGCAGAGTGCCCAACCCCTGGCAAGCTGTTTGATAGCGGCGACGGGACCATCAAGCTATAACCTCGCCCAGACGCCTTATTCTCTGCTCTCTATCACCGACAGACTGAACCATTTACCATGGATGGCACCGACCCAGGTTGCGTGCCCGGTCTATCATACTGGGAGGACTGCGATCCCAACTTGTTGCAGACAGATCCAACCTATCTGGCCGAATCAAAGACCTCGCTGTTGCTCATTCACCTCTCCATACCCATCCCCCTGCTGCTCCTATCCACAGGCTTGCGGCTCTGGGCTGAGGTTTATCAGCACGGGAAGCGGTTGGCTGTTGATGACCTCTTGATGATCTGGGCGACGGTATGTTGGGCTGATGGATCGTCGGGGCATTGCTTACACGAGCTAATCAGCAGAACAGGTTGTTGGTGTTGGCTGCTGTGTGGCTGGAATTGTGGGTATGGGTGCCTCTATCCAGTTGGTTGCATTGGAAACATTGACCACTCATGTAGCAACATCACAGGGGTTCGGGCGGCGAACAGAAGCCCTGACCGACGACCAGGTTCTCCGCGTTGCGAAGGTACCATGAGTCAAGGACCAAGGTCTATGCCAGAGTACTGATTCAAGCAGTCATACTTCGTCTTCCTAGTGACCTGGGTCGTGGGCGTCGCAAGCGTCAAGATACCCGTTCTGGCGCTCTACTACCGCGCATTGCCATCGCCAACCCTCCGGCGCGTAGTAGTTGGAACTGGTGTTTCGATTATCATCTGGGGCGTGGCCGTGTGTATCAACTGGGCCGTGACCTGCCAAAGGACAGATCCTCACGCTCTATTGCGCGCAGTCTGTCCCAGCCGCTGGGTCAACAAGCCCGTGTGGGGAATTGCGATCAGCAATCTGCTGCTGGATATTTGGATCTTACTCCTGCCAGTCCCTCTTATACTACACATGCGGATTCCGACGGCGCGCAAGGTCCGCGTCACCTGTTTGTTTTCTGTGGGCTTGATGTTGGTGAACCATCACCCCCTAACCAAGCAACCCTCAGTCTCTGTTGCTTCCCCAGTGCTAACATTCGATATCAAACCTAGTACTTGTGTCGTCAGCGGCGTCCGAATTATCTACGTCGGCCCACGAGCGGACTCCAACGGTGACTGTGCGTCTCATTCCATCCCATAAAGGCGCCCATCACTTTTGATCTACTCTAACCTAACCCCATCTCTCCATCCCAGGGCAGCACGAGCCTATCGTCATCTCCTCCGTGTGGGAACTCGTCGGCGCCATCCTGTGCGCTAACCTGCCGGTCATCTACAAGCCGATCGCCACTGGCTTCCGCCGGCTGTTTGGTCTCTCGCCAGGTGATACAGACCGCTCGCCCTCACAGTCAACACTGGTATCCTGGTACACTGGACATGGGTGGACTGGTCGGAGAAGGAAACAGATGCATCTAGACCTTCCTAGCTCGGATATGTCGCGCGGGACGGTGTTTGAGGCGCCTATGGATGCAGGCGGGATTCTTAAGGGCGCGAGTTCGCTGAAGGAGATCTCGGTCGTGAAGGTAGTCTGAGCCGAGCGTGGGGATCCTACCTAGGTAGACGGCCTGGCTTCCTGCATATATATTAAAGACGCGGGATATCAAGCAACCCTTTGTAGGTAACCGGAGGATGCTAGATAGACTTCCGGGGTGTATCTAGGTACTGCGCCCTGCCTTCCTTAAACTAGCTCAAGTTGCAGTCATCGCGAATAGCAACCGCCTACCTTCCCCCAATGCTTGTAACTTCCCCGGGGCCCCTGTGCGAGACGGGATCCTGCTTAGGGCGGAGTAAGAGGTGCCGGCTACTATCCGTGCCATTCCCATTTCCACCTTTTCTGTAGTCACATAACTTTTCTAGTTTTCTTTTATATTTGTCGTGTATATTGTCTAGAAGCATGATACAAATTTAGAAGCATGATTATTATATTCTATACAGCAATAAGTGGAAGGTTGGGAGGTGGAGTACAGTCCGGATTGTATCCTCCTAGACTACTTACGAGATTCAGCATAGTAACTACGATACAAATTATTAAGTTACCAGTTCTATATGCTTAAGCTTTCCCTCAGCTTTAGAGTTTCAACTGCTGGCGCCAGATCTGTTGCCTATTTTGGCATCCCTAGGCGTACCGTCTTAGATATTGTGCTCACTATATCCCATGAGGCCTCACAATAGATAGTCAACCATTGCTCCTCCTCAGCCCAAGCCGCCTAGAAGCACTACAAGGGCAAGCCAAGAGATCTAAGCTGCTTATCGCAATCTCCCAGGCCTGTCATGTGCCCTTTTGCATGAATGCTTTGTAACCTCTCTAGATAGGTGCATGTTGTACCCGACGTTAACCCTTGCAGCATGGACGGGTGGATGCGCCATATCAGGGCCTCAATCCCGTCGATCAACATCTTTAAGTATTGTCCATGAGCTGGTTGTGCGGCCTACTACAGCCCACCGACTCATGTTGGTCGTACAGAGCCGACAAAGAAACAGCGGTGCATGTTGATGCCAAGCACTACGTATCGCCACGATAAACCGACATTTAACCGTGACTGTGATGCCAGCCGGATGTCTCTCAAGTTTTCAACGGCCGGACGAATCCGCACATCATGAACGGGACTCAAGTGCTGCCGGTCTGGGGCAGGGGAGAGCCCATCTGGAACACGTACGCGCCAAGTGCCGCGTACCTCGCCGAGTCGAATGCCAAATGGGCGTACCTTTCTCTATCTGTTCCAATACCCCTGGAGGTTCTCTCTACAGGGTTGCGGATTTGGGCGGAACTGCACAAACACCGTAACAAGTTGGCGGTCGATGACTTCCTAATGATCTGGGCTACGGTGAGTGGGTGAAAGGCTGTCTGCAAGCAGTAGATAAGGCAGGGCTAACCTGAATATAGCTTGTTAGCATATCCTGCTGTGTCGTCTCGCTTGTTGGTATGTGTGGTTGTGGTCCCGTACCAAAAAAGAACGCTCAAGACTAACCGGACAGCTATAAGGGAAGGAATCGGTCGCCACGTTGAAGCCTTGACACCGACGCAGCTTGGGAATATCACGAAGGTATTTAAGTACTTCTATCACCAACTTTACCCCTATCGACTAACATCAACATCCAGGCTCACTTCGGCATGTACTACACCTGGGCAGTAGGTGCCCTTAGCACCAAGCTGCCCGTGCTGGCACTGTACCACCGCGCCCTCCCCTCACCAACAATGCAGCGCCTCTGCATAGCATCAGCCATCTGTATAGTATTATGGGGCGTAGCTGACTGTATTGTCTGGGCGCGCTCCTGCGCAGCAACCCTAACATACGCCAGTGATGTCACATCGCCCGATCTATGCAAAGCGACTGAAATGGGCGGCCCGGTGTGGGCTATGGTCGGCAGCAATATGGTGCTGGATATCTGGGTCCTTGTGCTCCCACTGCCTTATCTTGCACGCATGCGTGTTCCTGCTTTGCGGAAGGTTAGGGTTACTTGTCTGTTTACTGTTGGCGTGTGGTTGGTACACCTCCACCTGCACCTCCTCTGCTTTCTTGCCATATACACCCCTCCTCTCAGTGGTTCTTAATGCTAAGATGTGGCTGCATACTGTCAGTACGTGCGCTGTTAGTGCGTATCGTCTTGCTACCGCAAACTCTACGATCACGGACGACATCACCTGTAAGTATAGTTTCTCAACTGGGGCACGGTAGTCCCACCAGCTGACATCACAACAGGGGACCAAACATGGATCCCGACACTCTCGTCATATGAGTTGCTAGGCGGGATCCTCTGCGGCAACCTGCCGATTATCTATAAGCCGATTGCAGCTGGGTGTCGCAGGCTTCTTGGGCTGCCGGGTAGCAGAGACGGAGACAGTTCTCCGGCCCGGACTTGGTATGGCGGGCACAAGGAGTGGAAACGGAAAGGACATTCGCTATTCACATTTTCCACGACAGCTACGGCTTTGTCGCAGGCGCCGGTGTTCGACTCGCCACTGGATGTGGGCGGGATTTTAACGCGCAAGAGCTTGGAGGGTGGTATACATCAAACACGAATACCGGCTGTTCAGACTGCATATGGTGGGTTAGACAAGACGGGGAGCTCGCCGATAGTCTAGAGTAGCTACGCGTAGTTGAACAACTGAGTCCTGCACTGCAACACCAAATTGGTGCAGATAATAGCAGATACCACACTAAGTTAGCCGGGCCTATTGAGGAACTACTCCACGGATCAAGTGCATTGCGATTCATTCCATCTACCTAGCCGCCTACATATGCCTACGTCAAGCAGAGCCGATGAGAAACCCTATAGGTATAAAGCATGTTTTATGTCCTGTGCTTCTGGTCATTCAAGTGTCCTGGCATAGCACGCGCCCTGGTAGTGCTGGCGGACCTGGGATGGCACAGCCCCTGGCTTGTGTTTAGTAGCTGAGGCCAAGATGCAAACCCCTGTGCACGAAAACAGGGGGCTATCCTAGAGCCCATGTAGGTCAGCCTAGATAGGTAGGTGGCTTGGGAACGCGAAGCCCGAGTCTGACTGGTCGAATCGCCATGGATTGCCTTGGCTGTGGCAAGCCATGCCTGCACGAACCACTCGATTTGTTGACAGGGGCTCTGGCTTCCTGCCCCGTTGATTAGCTCAAACTCTGATTCTGACTGCGTCGATCTGACTCGGAAATCCTTGACGGCAGCCCAAGACAGCGCACGGGGCACAAAGCAGACAAAGAAGTCGCGGCGCGGTGCCCACTCGCCCGTCCGGGACCCCTTATCTCATGCCGAGATGGAAACAGGCATTTCTTATAACCTACCCCTGCAAAGGAAGGAACACAATCCCTTCCCATGGGCATGGAAATTACACTGTCAACCGTGATGATGTGCATTCCGATTCCGTTGGAGATCCTTTCCACGGGGCTGCGGCTGTGGGCGGAACTGTTTCAGCATCGCAGGAGGTTGGCGGTCGATGATTTCATGATGATTTGGGCGACGGTAGGTTGCGCGGGATGATCCCTGCAGAGGCTCAGCCATACTGACCCTCGACACCTAGTTTGTTGGCATTTGCACTTGTACTAGCGGGCTTGTTAGTATGTTTATCCCATTGCAGTGCACATCATAGCCGTCCTTCAAACTAAGCTACATAGCAACCCACAAAGGATTCGGAGCAGATGCCGAGCGCGTCACCGAGGCGCAGGTCAAGTTTCTCATGAGGGTAGGCAACAGCCCCAGCCGTGGTCAGCCATTACTAACAACCCCAGACATACTATGCGTTCCTGTATACTTGGGTTATCGGGGTGACAAGCACCAAACTCCCCATTCTTGCCCTGTACCACCGCGCCCTCCCTTCCACCGCAATGCGCCGAGCATCAGTCGCGACTGGAATACTCGTCGTCGTCTGGGGTATCTCCGCAGCTGTTTTCTGGGCGCTCACATGTATAGCCACACAAGGGTACCAGGTGTCGTCTTCTACCTTGCGGATCTGCGACCCGAACGCCATGCGCACCTCCAGCTGGGTTATAGCGTCCACTAATCTGGCGCTCGATGTGTGGATCTTCCTCCTCCCGGTCCCGGTTGTTCTGCGCATGCGTATTCCAACACCCCGGAAGGTCAGGATTGTCTGCCTCTTCGCGGTGGGCTTGGTGTTCGTGTGCCTTCTCTTTCCCATGTCCAGTCCTTGCTAATGTCGTCCTACGCTGCAGGACATGTATCATCAGCGGGCTCCGCCTCAGCCTCGTCCATGTTGCAAGCTCCGCTACCCTACCGCTGACCTGTAAGTCTGATACCCTCCAGCCGGCTGCATTGGCTTTGGCTGACAAGCCACAACCCAGGGAAGCATGTGGGCGTTACTGTGCTGTGCGTCTGGGAGCTCCTGGGCACGATCCTCTGCGGCAACCTGCCCATCATCTATAACCCGGTTGCTGCTGGGCTTCGCCGTGTGTTTGGCATTGTCCAGGGCCACACAACCACGTCCACCCTCACGCAGCAGCCACCCACGCAGCGGACCTGGTATTCTCCGCGTATGCATCGGGGCTACAGGTGGAAGAGGCGCTATTCTGCCTTTGAGCTTGCTACAACAAACTCGTCGTCGCAGAGGGACTTTGATGAGCTCGTGGACGTGGGGAGGGTGAGAGAGGGGGGTTCGGTGCGTAGTGCTTCAGTGGGCGAGGCATCTCACTCTGAATGCCAGGATATAGACGGGGTAGTGGTCTCTTTACCTGGACCCAAGGAGCTCGACGTGCACGGGCGGCATACGCAGCTCGCGTAGGCTTAGGGGATATCACTTGATCTAGCGATGGCGTACTGCATCTCGCTAAAACTGACATTGTAAAAGACCTAAGCTATTGGCGTTTGATCTCTAGATATGGGTAACGGTAGAAACTATATGAAGGGTTGTAGAACAATCCCACAGCAGCAGCACACTCGAGCCTAATATTGAGTAAATTAATCATTGCAGAACTTGTGGGCTAGGAGCCTCAGCACATATATTGCTGCTTGCATCATCAGGCTATTGTAACTGTGTGTAGGGTCCTTGGTGTTGTATAAGACAACATTTTGCCGGGAAAGGCATTCCAGAGGATGGCGGAAAAGGCAGCTTTAACAAGATAAGATATTTATTAAGAGTTGGGTTGGAGGCTTTCCTTGTCTCTGTCGGTGGGCAGAACCCATATCACTACAATGGGCCTTGCACGGGAAGCCACTTGGCCAACTTATACAGAGGAGTATTATTTTGATGTTGCGAATGGCCACTGGGGCTATCAGGTTGACGTCGACGGCACCTGCCTGGACATATTCGACTTTTCGTTTGCAGATGCCAGTGACGAGGCTGGGATTCCGAACATGGCGGCCGCGGACTTCTTCATCACCAAGCCCGACCCGATCGATGACGATAACTAGGTACGGCTGGCCCGAGCCTTTGGAGTTTGACGAGTACCCTCTGGAGATTCAGTGCTCGTTCTGCTTTCCCTCTGGAGATTCAGTGCTCGTTCTGCTTTTTGTGAGCCGCTTGTCTGTGGTCCGCATTTCGTCTCCTCTGCTCATTCGTTCTAGGAAAAGACTCGAGTATGGGAGTAGGTTAGCTCGAGTGTTCTAGTGGCGTTTGCAGCTAACATGAACCCAGTAATATTACAAGCCAGATTTTGGTCAATATGCAGTTGAACTGTGGATGGCAAGATTTGACAATCACCCCTGCAAATGACTACACATCCGACGAATTTGAGTAGGTCTAGGAGAAGGAACTGTTCACTAGACAAAGACCAAATGCTGTTACAGAGATAATGACATCGACGGAAGACCAGGGCCGGTTACTACCACCTGCCCCCAGACTCTGGGCATAGCAGGGTCTATCGCTATGACTTTCCATGAAGCATTAGTATACTTTCAAGTCCTGACTGCTGCTCTACGCAATCTGAAGAGTGCTCTCCACTGTTGTGGACTAACCAATACTACGCTCTGTGCCCCGCCCTCCTGCCCTATTGCCGTCGTTGATATTGAAAGCATTAATATGAGTATCGCACAGTGGGTCGCTACCTTCACCAGGGCCGTCAATCTCCTCTGCGTAGACTGGCTTCCCGTAGGTGGCGATAGCATCTGCCTCCTCCTTCTCATAATCGACATCATAGCCATCTGGCACCTCATTCCAGGCATGGATACTTTTCCCAATCTCCCAGCCAAGTCTGCTGCCCACGCGCCTCCACTTGTCCTCGCGGAAGTTGTCCGGGTAGCCGTATTTCCTTTGCAGGATGTCCTTGACAATGGCGCCCTGGGGGAGAGATTAGCAATTATAGCTAGCGTTGCTGCGCAGGCACGGCAGACCTTGGTCTGGCTTTCCTTGAACAACCGACGATATCCACCGTAGTTCACAGGGATGACATCCAGAGAGCAGATCCTGTCCAACCAGGCGGCAAGCCACGTCGGGGCGTGGTGCGCGTAGTAATTGCGGTAATAATCCTCCTCTCCGTACCGCAGCTCCGGCTGGTAGTTATAGTCGTCGGGCGCACCGGGTCCAGGAGGCCAATCGTGGAAGCCATCAACGCGGATAATGTCTGTCGCGGGAGTCAGTACAGCGAGAAATCCGACGCAGTTACGACATACTGCTCTTGACATCCAGAATTACATTGCTTCCTTCGTCGCCCTCACAAAGCAAGGCGACGTCATACGGCAGGAGGTGATCGAGCCTCGGCTCTTGGAACTCAAACAGGCTCGGGTCGCGCGCCCGCCGCGAATCTCGTCATCCTCGAGATAGACCATCGCGCGGGAACCGGGATAGAATTCGATATCCTTTGTGGTTGCGTAGTCACAGATGTACGGAATCCGCTTCATGAGCGAAACCGCCGCCGGGTCGAGGCCCAGCTCCTTGCAGAGCGCCTCGTTGATCGTGTGGCCTGTATCTTCGGGCGGCCAGACGAGCTCCCAACGCTTGATGTAGTTCAGTCGCAGGTATGTACGGTAGATTTCCTTGATGAGTTGGACGATCTCGTCTTCATTGTATGGCGAGTGGCCCGCGTGTTGCTGGGCGTCGTCGACTCGCCCGTTCATCGCCATGGGTCCTGGTTCCGTGTTTGGGGAATATGTATTCCAGTACCGGTCTGCTGCTAGGGCAAGAACTAGAATGATGAGAGGCAATAACCATGAGATGCTGTCCATGTTTATGCACGCTGGTGGTTGTGTGGAACTTGGCTGAAGTGCCGGGAGGGGTGACAGATTAATAAGGAAAGTAAGAGCTATTTATAGTCAATAAAAAAAAAATATAGGTCTTCCTGAAAAATATTCCTAATATATAGCTTATAGTAATAGGGGCAAAGAAAGTAGAGAATCAAATATATATTAGTAAAAAATATTACTATTATTATTATAGGGGTTTAGTACAGCATAGCTATAAGCTAGAGGCTAATAATTCTTCTATTATTTTTCACTACTTACTATTTTCAATTAGCATACTCAAAATCATAACTAGTAATAAGTACCTACAGGGTTATAAAATAGCTTTAAGACCTTAGTATAGATAGCTCTTCTCCTTATCTCTAGTTATCTGTATTTAAGTGCCAGAAGGTCATCTCCATTGACTACTGTTTGACTGAACTGTATTACTCTCCTCCATCCTCTATTAGTATACTACAGCAGTGCAGTCCCTAAATCATATTATCTTTATTAAGCTTATATAGAAGCTGTTAGCTCTGGGCAAGAGGAGGGGTAGTAGAAAAATAGATAACTAAGCCAGCCAAGTAAGTATATATAATAGAAAGGAGCAACTATCCACTCCTCCTTTGGAAAGCAGTAACAAGTAGTATAGTACTCTGATACCTTGGAACAGAAGCCAGTCGTCCTGGCTGAATATCCTCCATGATTCCTCTTATTTCTTGTTTAGTGCGTGAAGTTTATCTGCGGATGGTCTATTGGCAGTAGTGCCAGTCCGTCTACACCCTATTCCCACCATCTCATCATCAACACCAACACCTGCCATTCTGATCTCTCCCTGACCTTGAAGATTACCGCAGCCTGGCTAACAGGGCTTGCCAATTCCGTCCGTGATTTTATTACATCTTCTGTGCACTAGTACAGTCTACTGCCACAGTCAACTCGCAAACGACACCCTCTTCAGCCCGTCACAGAGATGCCTCTCAACACTTCTGCCGAACCTCCCACTCATACGCGGCGAGCAAGAAAGGGCCAACACCTCTTGTGTCGTTTGGCACCACTGGGATGCTCGTGTAGTACTAGCAAGTCTTGTCAGCACGTACCTGCAAAAGCTCAGCAGCAGAAAACAACCTACCTCGAACGACGCATTACTGTTCAGCGAGCCCACCTGCACAGTTCCCTCAAACGTCAGAGTCCCATTACGGTGGACCGTAATAAAGTCGTCAATCAAATGCCGATACGCCCTCGCCGCAGGCCTCGCAAACTCCCGTTCACTAAGATACCCCCGCCGCAGACCCGCCAGCCAGCCATACGTGAACATCGCCGCAGCAGAGGACTCGAAGTAGTTCCCCTCGGCGCCGATATACTGCTTGCTCAGGATGAGGTACCAACCATCTGTCTCCGGATCTTGGGCGCGCAAGATCGCCTTCGCGAGGCGCTGGTAGTACCCCAGTAGGCGCTTATAACCCTTCAGATGCTTGGGATAGATATCGAGGATCTCTATCAGCGAGACAAAATACCACCCAACAGCGCGGTTCCAGACAAGCGGCGACGCGCCCGTCGTCGGATCCGCCCACACGGCGCTCTTGCTCTCGTCGAAGCCATGCACCAGCAGGCCCGTGCCGCCGGGGTCGCGCGTCGCCGCTTCAATCTTGTCCCACTGCAGCACGATGTCGTCCCACGCGGTCTGGTTCTTGGCGTCGAACAGCGCCGTCCACTTCGCGTAGAACACGTCGGCCATGAAGATCCCGTCCAGCCACATCTGGTGCGGGTACACAGGCTGCCGGTGCCAGAACCCGCCGGTCTCGGTGCGTGGGTGCCGGTCGAGCATCGCGCGGATCCGGTCGGCCGCGAGCCGGTACTTTGTCTCGCCGGTGCGCTCGTACCAGTAGAGCAGGTTGTTGCCGATGCGGTAGTCGTCGAGCGAGTAGTATGTTTCGTTGAAGTCGATGAGGTGCCCGTCCTCGGTGACGACGTCGGTGTCGATTTGGGCGCGGTACCAGGAGAGCAGCGTTTCGTTGCCGTATAGCTCGTAGGCTGCTTCGTAGCCTTCGTAGATTGTGGCGCGGCCGTACCAGTATGCGCCTTCGTCTTCTTGGTTGTTGACGATCCACGAGTCGGCCATCCAGGAGAGGTAGGATCTTGCCGCGGCTGCTGGGGCCGCGAGCAGGACTAGCGTTGTGAGCCTCATTGTTGTTGTCTTACTCTCGAGAAGGGAGGATAGACCTGACTGTTCTGAGGGTTATAGCGAGCAGATATAACATTCGAAGCGAGTTCAGCATCAAGCGACAAAGCTCTCCACAGGCGGAAGTGATACATAATTATCCGCAGCGCGAGGCACAAGACGGGCACCAATCTTCAATCACACGAATTGGCTGCATGGGAATGTTCAGGGTCTCTGCAGCAGGCCTTGGCCCTCCAGGCCAAGACTCTTGTCCCGCTGGGGGTGTTACTGCAATGACCGTTGTGGCCGGGCAAATTCACCCCCGGGTACGATGGCGCTTGGGAATAATTTCTCCGTTGCAGGGCTTGGGGCTTGGCTAAGCTGGAGGCCTGGAGCTCAGGCCCTTTTATCATGGGCAGACAGTCATTTCATGTTTGTGCATACAGCAGATCAAGTGGCTGTGCTACTGCCTCCATCCTAACATGACCTCCCTTTCTGACCCCCATATGACGAGCGCCTAACACGGCTTGGCACCGGTTCCTTTCTTTACCCATACTACTCAATCTTGGGGCTCGACGAGGATAGAGCAAGAGATCTCTCCAAGCAGCCCGGGGCCTGGCTTATCGACTTCTATGGTCTATGAATGGCCCCCTAAGCACACATTCGCGCCTTTAGTGTGGCGAAGCGCTCCCCGCAATTTTTATTCTCAACAATAACGCCAGCCACATCGCATACGTGATTGACCTAAAAAAAAGTTGGCAAAGTCCTGGGCATCGTGCGAACCGCCCCAATTCCCATCCCCAGCCGCCCCCTGACCAAGGCCTCGCGCTCTGCACTGCGCGGCTCCATCGCCAGCCCAAATGGCTCTGGGTGCGACATAATCCCAGCCATCCACCTGTGCTCCGGGGCCCCAGCATCTTAATAAAATTTTTAATTCTTTATATAGTAAAGATACTAGGGGTTAGTACTATATA
>RHLP01000583.1:0-21094 GCA_003719405.1 Aspergillus incahuasiensis
CTACTGTGACCACTGCTCCAAAGCAGACAACGTGCTCTACTGTAACCACTGCTCTGAAGCAGACAACGCCCTCTACTATGACCACTGCTCCGAAGCAGACAACACCCTCTACTGTGACCACTGCTCCAAAGCAGACAACGTGCTCTACTGTGACCACTGCTCCGAAGCAGACAACGTCCTCTACTGTGACCACTGCTCCAAAGCAGACAACGCCCTCTACTGTAACCACTGCTCTGAAGCAGACAACGCCCTCTACTATGACCACTGCTCCGAAACAGACACCGCCGTCGACTATGACGACCGCTCAAAAGCAGACAATCCCTCCAAAGCAAGCAGCACCCGCTACTATAACCGCCACTTCAAAGCAGACTACTTCCACCAATACAACCGCTGATCCGAAGCAGTTGAACCAGACAACGCCCTCGAAGAAGACCACTCCTCCGAGGCGGAACTTACCAGAGGTGAAACTGCCGGCTCAGGATTCGGCGCACCCTTCGCCCGGCTCGGCAAGTCGTGACAAGGATCACCTACTTCACGACCTCTCTGTCCAGCTCAGAAATTCGATTATGGAGCGCGACAAGCTTGTCGAGCGCCTTGAAATCAGCAGAGTCGATGACAAGGCCCGGAAAATCCAGGATCTGACCGATGAGCTTGACGAGGTGAAAGCCAAGTACGAAGCCCTATTCCGAAATTACCGGACATATTGGCACAAGTACGAGCTCTCCACCGGTTTCCCTATACACTGGATGGTCTCTAATACCATGACATGGGGCCGTGAGATCTGCAGGGTCTGTAATGTTGCGAATCAAATCGCCATGAATTACTGTCTATCCGAGACCCGCGACATGGACGGCTTTTCGGATGCTGATAAGAAGCATGTTATCACGAGCGTTGAGGGTTACATGGTTCAGCTGAAGTATGAGGACATCATTCCACGTCTTCCCAGCGCCGCACGTTACGGTGTCCCCGACCTGTTCTTTACGATGTACATTGTCAAGGACATGATGGCCAAGTTTTATTCCAACCCTTTTTGGTACATGACTCCCGAGCCAGAGGAGGCAATCAAAGGTGGTCTGGCGTCTCAAGAACAAGAGAAGTTCGCCCGACATCTTTACGCACTCGGCAGGCGCTTTATTGAAGGCATGTATAGAGTATCCGTCCGTCCAACCTGCGTCTTCGTGAGACTAACATCTGTGAATAAAGCCTGTCCTGACCTCTATGAGGACTGGCGAGTAGCAACATGCCGGCTTGCGAACGTTTACGAGATAAAGACCCGAGGACAAAATTACGAGCTCGGAGAGGCAACAGCGAAATACCGCGAGTCCTTGGTTCGCCGGATGGTATACGAGATCCTCAACACGAAGACGGCACAGCTCCTCTTACGAGAACCCAAGAAGATCAAGCCCGGGGATCTGGTTTACGATCGGCTTGTGGATCTTTACAATCGCACCGCGAAGCACGCGATAAACCTATCCTTCAACGACGTTGAGCCGGAAATATACCTTCTAGATCGCTTGGGTCCTGTGTTTGATCGCTCGGATCGGATGCAGGCAGCCACCCAGCATTTTGTCTCCGACCACGACAGTAGCTTGGACGGCAAAGCTATCATGGCCATAACTGTTCCTGCCCTGCACGTACGTGCTGTGGAGCGCGGGTATTCGGCTACGAACACAGTCGAAGGAATTGATGAATGGCCACTCAAGGCCCATGTTCTGGTAGAGAGCATGGACCCTGGAAATGTGGCCAAGGCTAAGGGCAAGTGAACGAAACGGTACTGGCTACTCTTTTGGAATTATCTGTTGTCGCCAAGTTGTTTTGTGTTTATCTTCCCCCAGAATGAACAAAGGAATTGGATTACATTCTACATAGTAGTATATCTGAGTGTCATGTTCACTGACTAGGAAGTACCGTAGCTACGCCCCGGGCACTCGGTGACAATACTAACAAATGCGAGGGGCGAGCGAGTGAGTCCAGATCCTTGGGACCGGGGCTGACTGGATAGCACGATAAGGAGAACTGCCCCGGTGCAAAGTATCTCTGAGCCCCCCTTGAGAATTGGCTAACAGCAATCTCTGACGCGCAGTTCAGGATCAGCTGTGTTACGTAGGCGTGAGAACTCCGCTGGTGTCCCAAAGGTTTGTCAACTTTGCGTATCTCTGGACCAGTCATCAGAATATGCAAAGAACCAAGCCATTGCACTCCGCATACCGCAAGTTACACAACTACGAAGCCAATTGGGTTTGCAGAGCTCCAATGCACTTGCCTCCGCTCTCGCCCGTCAAGCACCCATTCCCATATTCAAATCCGCTACTGCACTCGTATGTGCATGCATGGCCATTGCTCCATCAACCAACTGAGTACTGCTTGGCGCACCTGAAGCAACGAGCAAACAAAGCGTGTAAAACCGCCAAAAGTACGATCCTTGACCTCTCTCCTAGTGCCCCTCCACCTGTGGCGCATTCGGACAGTGGGGGTCCGTTCCATTTCCATCTACCATCGGTCGCGTGTCTGCGACATTACAGGCTGGCTCGAGTAGCATGCAAGGCGGCGACCCTGGCGTCGCGCTCGAGATCGCGAGACACTTTGGTTCCTGCTCTGCTGCTCTGCTGCTCTGCAGCTCGTATTTGCTGTTCACTCTGTCAGGGTCCAGGGCATCGGGAAGAGTGTTGATGCATGAATGCATGGGTTCGATGTCTCGTCGCCGAAAGTCATCACCATCTACATCAAAGGCCGCTGGTCTTACCCCGGCCATCGACATGAGGCGGGGCAAGCGACCTGGTACATTTGGGAGATTGGGGAGGATTGTTCTTGGCAACGGCGTTCACAGATGGGTGGGTATATGAGGGAGTACCTTCTCCCGCGCGGAGTTCTGTCTTGTCCAAGTATCACATTGACTTCTTCTCGGATTTTGACCACTATTCTCAAAAGCTTTCTCTTCCAAACTCATACACACACCCCCAGTCAGTCTACAAAATGTCACGCGGGCCTTCCTATTACGAGATTATTGTGGGTGTCGACTTCGGCACCACATACACAAGTAAGTGGCCGTTCCATTCAATCGCTGCGTCTGTGGTTTCCGCACTGACGAAACTATCTTTACCCATCAGAAATTGCATACCGAGCAAAGGCCGCCGCTTTCAGCGCGGAAGTGTCGAAGCTGCGCGGTTGGCCATCTGGAATTATCAAGGACATTGTCCCGTCCAGAATTGCGTACCGCAGGGATGGACAGAGGATGACTCAAGCGTATGGCTGGGCCATCCCCGTTGATGCAGATGCTTCGGGGTGGACGAAGCTTTTGCTGGACGGCCTACAGCAGCCGACTGATTATGACGGCGACACCTTCATGGTGAACGATATGCAGGGGATCTTTCGTATTCCTCATGGCTTATCCGCGGTTAAAGTGGTCAGTCATATCCTCCAGGAGATTCCGGCGCGGTCGCGTCGCGAACTCGGAAATATTTCCTTCCAGTTTTGGTATACCTATCCGGTAATATGGTCGCCACGCACTCAGATGAAACTAAGGGATGCCGTACGTGCCGCTGGCTTTGGGAACCGGAAACAAGACTCGTTGCACGAACTCACCGAGGGCGAAGCCGCCGCTCAGGCGGTCGTGAAATATGCAAGTGGAAAGGTCGAGGTAATGTTTTCTTGCTCCGTGGGCCGTCGTATGTCTGGTGTTCAGGGACTGACTCATTGTAGCGCGGCGATGGTCTGCTCGTGTGTGACAGTGGAGGTGGCACGATAGTATGTATCCCCTCTATGCCACAAGCGACAGACCCAGCGCTAAGACGAGGTAATCCTAGGACCTTGCCACCTACTATGTTCAGGAGCTGTCTGGGCGGCTTTATTTCAGACCGATTTGCTCGGAACGAGGTTCGAAACCCCTCAAGGCGTCAAGTCAATGCTTCTTCTCGCTCACCCACCCCTCAAGGTTCTAAGCAAGGCTCCGCAGCCATCGACGCCAGCTTCCTGAATCTGCTTCTGGATTTGCTTGGAGACTCGTTCGCTCAAGTTCCAGACACTCACAAAATTCCAGGCAGCAGTTTGCTAAACCAGCTCGAAGAACTCAAAGCCGACTTCGACTCAAGAATGCCTTACCACTACTTCTCGCTCCAGATGTCCCACGGGAACCCAGACCGGTCGCGCTATAATCCCGATCGCGGGGTGATCACGGTGTCCGGAGAGGAGATGCGCGCACGGGTCTTCGACCCCGTGTACAACCACATCCTGCACCTGATTATCTCACAGATAAACGACGCGAGGAATAAGGCCGGTCGAGACATCATCAAGGTGACCAATACGCCCTACCCTCGATTTCTTGGACTAAGAAGTGCACAGAAGCTTTTTGTGGTCGGGGGCCTTAGCCGCTCAAACTATCTCCAGCAGATAATAAAAAATAGCCAATTCCAGGCTCAAGGAATTAGCGTCGAGTTTCCACCGGATCCGTGAATTTCATCCCCCTCCCCCCGCTGTTAGCTAGTACGCACTGTCATCCAGGCAAATGGCTGTTGCTAGGGGTGCCGTACTCCGTGGCCTTGAGGGCCCCTTTGCCCGCACGCCACACTTCTCCTCGAGCTACGGCTTTGCCGTCAACCGTCCCTATGCCCATGGTGACATGGAGAATCTGTCATATCAAGACCCAGTCGATGGCCAAAGGATGAGTCGGAACGTGATATGCTGGGCTGTCATCAAGGTATCTTATGCCACTGTCCAACCCCTTCTTCAGGCGGCGGAATCATCAGAGTACACCAGTTACTTACCTTTTGCTCAGGGTGATGACAAACCATCAGACTATTTGTATAGTCAAACAACACGGATTGATCATCCCAGGCATGAAGGCCTATGCAAGCTCATATCGGTCTATTGGACCACAATCCACCCTCCTCCTCGCCATGTACCTGTTTCCTATCCTCCCGGTATGTGCCAACCATGGACCCTGTTGTTCCCTCCTCTGCGCTATCATTACCCTCCATGCTAACTAACCTAACCAGGCTTTGGGGTAGCTGGCTCGTTCTTTGCGGACTTCACAAAAGTGGACCATCGGGCCTTCCCTCGAATCGGTGCAGGCACACAGACCGAGTATCAGCTTAGCTGTACGCTCCAGCTCACAGTGCAGCCCATGCCCGATAGGATAACTGTCACTGCTACATACAACGGAGTAGAGCTAGGAAGTGTTGCGGTGGACGTAGCCCCCTCGCCGTTCCACTGAGAGCGAGATAGAATCTCCGGCCCTCCCAATTATGTCTTTGAATTCCCGTGTCTTTCCTTTTCTCTACCCCCTTTCCATCCCTCTTTGTCACCTGGCTCCGCCATTTTCTCACATCCATCTACCCTAATGACCCCCGACTCAAATCAACCGCTACCTCATGTGGCGAGACACTAGAGCTGTCTCTCAGGACTCCATGAGTTCTATGCTTGTGGTCGAAGATCATCTTTCTGTTGTCCTTATGTTTATGCCCTTCTAACCAGGTAGTGCAACTCGAAGTTGCCGCTTCATCTTCATCATTCCCTCCTTCTTCTGTCCGGTCATCTTCATTCCTCTCCGCCATTACTCCCTCCTGCTTCTCATTATCTTTTGCTTTCCTTCCCTCTCTCTCTCTCTTTGATTTCCTTTACTTCCGTCTTTCTGCCCGGTAATACCCCTGCCGAAACTGGCGGAATGAGGAGGAATAGAGGCTACGTGATCTCCAGAATAGAATAATCATGTGGCCAAGACAGCCCCAAAAGCACTTCAACATCCCTACAGTTTTCGGATAAGATATATAATCGAGGCTTTTAACAAAGCTACACGCTTCATTCATTTCCACTACAAGGTACCTTTTAAGGTTATAAGCCTACATTACTCTAAAACCTTATTCAAGAAACAAGCTCTTGCTCAAGTTCGTGAGCCGCGCACCAGCTCGCCGTCGCGTAGCCGTATTTCGGCGACGAACTCCAGCCGGGTGAGCGGGTCGCCGTTGATGGCTGTGACGCGGTTTACGTCGATGCCCTGGTGCTCGAGGAGGGCAGTCACAGGGCCAAGCGGGCCGTTGCCCAGCGCCCTGAGCAGCGGTGTGTGGCCCTCCTCGTCAGGGCTGTCGACCGGGCCGTCGCCGATCGATCACGGGTACCTGACCAGATCCTCGTGGCCGAGCTGGACGGCGGCTTTAAGCGCGGTCGTGCCGCTCATTTCTCGGTCTTTTAGCAGGGTGGTCTGAGGCGAGCGTCGGCTCATGTGGTTCTTTTCACGATGTCGACGTTCCCGCCATGGATCGCCCGCGCGAAACATTCCGCGCGGCGTAATGGGGCCACGCGGGGGTGCTTCCAAAATAATCTGAAGATTTGTTCTTGATTGGGATTACGTCTATAACGCCTACAGTGCTGTTATTGGGGAAACAAAAGAAGGACCGCATCAGATAGAAATCATAATATTGACAACGGAATTGTTTGTCATCGAGGAGCTTGGCCGACATTCACGTTTTCCACGCCTCATAGACGTTTGCTCCTTAATAGTGCCATTGGTAGAGGCTGTATGAGACTTTGCGGTGCATACCACGGGCGGCTTGACACTGAGGGTATAAAATTACAATGGTTGCAGGAAGCGCAATGTGAAGATGCTTATTCAGGTATTGATATCTGGAAGTACTGATATAACTATATCTGATGCGGTCTAGACAACCAATGGTGTCCCGGGTGCATTAGAGGGTGGAGATATCAATTATAAGACTGCGACTACAGATAAAGCAACCTAGAGCTAGCCACAAAACAAGCTAGAGATCGACCACCAATTCTGAAACTTACTTCCCAGCAACACGCTCAACAATCCTCTTCAGCCCCTCCTTATCCAGCACCTTATCCAGCACCTTGATGCCGAGGAGCTCATTGTCCGTCTCTTGATACAGGCCCCCAGCCCCCTTACCCCAAACCGACCTCCGAATAAACGGCAGGATACTCTCAGGCCCTACAATACCCTGAGCCAGCTTCTCCTGAGCCTTCTTAACCTCCTCCTCAACACTAGGCTCGGAGATCGTCCATCCATCAGCCCCCACAACGTCCTGCGCAATTCCCAGCAGCTCCTTAACAGTCGTATTCGCCTCCGCGATCTTAGCAGAGCGGTTCTCCGTCTCCTCGCTCTTCTCGCTCAGAATCGCCACAACAGCCTTCCCAATCGCACCCAACGTACTCGTCGAATACCGGACCTCCCCGCCATCCCAAAGCGCCGCCTGCTTGCGCGCCACCGACACCGGCAATCCGACCGTAAGCCCCCAGTCCAGGAACAACCCATTATACAGAAACGTGTAGGTGAGCTTGTCCTCCGCGGCAAGGGTCTTGAGCAGGTCCTGGGCTTCGGCCTTGGCCCTGAACGGCGGCGCGGTCCGGTTGATCTCGTTCTCGAGGTCGCAGCCGAACTCGGACGGAAGGAAGCGCTTGACGCCTGCGGCGGCCGCGGCGTGGATCAGGTTGGTTTGCCCCTGTGCGGCGGTGGGCGGGAGGGCTGAGACCACGGCGTCTTGGTTTGCGAGCGCGGCGGTGAGGTTCGCGACGGAGCTGAAGTCCACTTCAGTGGGTTTTACGCCGGAGGGGAGCGAGATGGGTTTGGACCCGGCGCGGGTGAAGACGGTGACGGTGAAGAGGTTGGATGCGGCGAGGGCGTTGAGGAGGGCTGGGCCGATGTTGCCGCTAGCCTTGGATGTGTTGGTATATTGGAAAGAAAACCAGGGGGGGTACTTACACCAGCGAGGACAATGTTCTTGAATGCCATATTGAAGGGTATAAGGCGACGGATGTGGATCAAGGAAGGCGTAGGATGGGTTAGATTTGAATGAGCAAGAAGCAAAGAATGTCGAGGGAAAGCGAGGGCTATATAACGCGGCAGCTACCCCTCAGCTGCAATGCCGTGGAACACCCCAGAGCAGGGTTTCAGCCATTTGATGCGATTTGGATTGCTTATGGTATGATTCCTGCTTCATCTCACCCCTCGTTAGATAAGCGCTATCCGTAAGCCGGAAGCCCTGAGATCCCACCGGCACCCACCGGAAGGGTCGCCAATCCTGCTGGGTTGTGCTAGTGGCCAATGATGTTGGCTCGTCCGTCGATCGGTAGACAAATCAGTCACTCCGTATCTCCGATCCACAAGGGGATTCGGAGATGTGCATATGCTTTCCGTCTTAGAGACTTGGGCCGATCGACTGCACCTGACGTACTTGGTCAGCGAGAGATCCAGTGTGGTGATACCGAGGTAGCATAACTTCATAACCCAGATAAAGAAGCTCTTCAGTTGTTTAAAGTGGGTGTTATGTTTCTCCATGACCAACACAAAATGCCAGGACGGAGAGTAGATGCCGAACACCCTAGGAATGAGGATCTGTCGGACGGAAAGCAAGCTTCGGATCCAGCATTTCTATAGGCTCTTCAGTACTGCACTAGGCCCTAGTAGGCTTCCACTAGAGCAGCTTTGCATGGATGAATGTGTTGGCCGCCCGCAACCCCTCTTCCCTAGGTAACTTGGGCTCAGAATCCCAGATGTTGTCAGCATCAAGCAACATCAACAAATCAAGATCACCTCCTCCTCTCGCGAAGAAACCATAATGCTCCACTCCAACACCCCAATCACACTCAACCCAAACACACTCTACATCCTTCTCTCCGACCTCGGCTCCGAGCGCCAATTCCACTGGGAGTTCTACCTCGAGAAGTCGGCCTCCCTCGGCGGACACCAAATGCACCTCGTCAACAACGCCGACACGAACCATGAGTGGAAGTACATCTCGCGACCAACGCCCGCAGGCAGTACCCCGAAGGCCACGATGTTGATCGTCGCACTCGCGATCGCGACGATGGATCCGGTGCTCCACGAGGTGTTGGAACAGCGGCTCGCGGGTGTTTCAGTCGAACCGCCCGTTACGTGTCGCGTGTGGATGAAGCGCGCGCTGAACGAGTTGGATGAGGAGGGGTTTATCTCGCTCACGGGGAAGGTTGATGAGATTGAGTTGGAGGCTGAGACGTACGCTGTTGAGAACCGCGTGAGGGGGGTTAGGGGTGTGGAGAAAAGTGCATTCTGTATTGTGTAGCACTGGCTTGATTAGATAGATATCTGAGGTGCGAATACATGACGAGGCCGTGAAGGAAACCAAGGCCGAGCGTGGTATGGATTCAATGATCGTAACTGTGTTGAGAGCAAGGATATATCCCTTCACCCTCATGACCCAGCATTTTAGTCTTAGCTGGCCATCGTGCTAGATATATCGGTTTACTCTATCCATTGCACTATGGGACATTGGGGTCGCGTACCTAGCGTTCTAGGTTAGCCAGACTTTCTGATCGCATGACTAGTTGCAAGCTAAATTACAACCGCTCGGCAATTCAAGCCGCATCTGAGCTGTAACTAACACAGTCAATAGAACTGTCTTTAACACCCCAAAGGCGTCAAACGCCACAGCTCCCTCTCGACCTTGAGTTCATCCTCATAATCTCTCCCAAACGCACGCCAAAAGATATCAAGAATTGGGTCGGGATTGAGCCCATACATAGCCCTCGTGAACTCCCAATACTCCGGCCTGAAGCCCGCTGACTCCCAGTCTACAATGCCGCTCAATTGTCCCCGGTCGACAAGGAGATTGGAATTGTGGAAGTCGGAATGTGTAAAATAGAAATTGCGGTGCTCGTGGATAGGCAAATGAAACCTTTGAACAATATAAGAGAAAGAGACACTGAGGTGGCTAGCAAGATGCTCATTAAAGTCTGCCTCAGTGTTGAAGGGCCCCCCCCGTCTCGTCTGGGATGCGGTGGTCGGTGATTGGGCCGCCAAGGGTGTCACAGATCATGTACGGGGTACTGTTAGGGATCTTACGGAGTTGGTCAACGTATTTTCTTAGGTCAGCGGCGAATCGATCACGCTCTGCATAGGACATCAGGTGGCACACATCTCCAAGAGCAACACCTGGTAGCCGCGTCATGAGAATGTTGGTCACGCCGTTTACCTCCCAAGAATCAAGAAGGCGAGGCGCTGGTATAGAGGTATATCTTTCAACGAGCTTTAAAGCATTGGGCTCGTTTTTGGGTGCCCGGGTGCACTGTTTCATGTACAATCCGAATGGTAGCCGTTGCGCCCAGACGTGCGCTTCAAGCGGGTATATCTTTCGACCAACTTTGTTCAATAGGGCATAGCAGAAGACCCTGAAAGTCCCTGGTAAGGTGCGCCAAAGCCGAAAGAAGCCAGAGATGAGTGTTTGGGGCATGGCGAATCCTGATGAGTTGTTAGCCCTTGCAAAGCGCCCAATTGACAAACCTCACCTATCGGCCTTGGAGGCCACCCCCGAGAAGCTTTGTCCTCGATGTAGAATAAATGTAATGCTGTGGCAAATTGTGAGTGTACATGGAGCAGAAAATTGCTGGGGAGGGGGAGCGTTTCGGGATCGGTGGTAGCGAGTTCAAACAGATTGATCGTACGGAGCGGGGTGCCGTCACCCCAATATAGATCTGTCACAGTCTCTGGGTACAGTGCTCGGATTCCATACTACCCATAATCACGTCAGTGCGCAGTACATGTAGCATGAGGTAAGAATCCACTCATGAACAAACCAGACAGGTGCTGACAAGGTGATCATCAAGGTCAAATGATGGCGGCGGTCCTCCAGACATCTGTGAGCGTGTTCTGATATCTACATGGCCAGCTCGAAAGGCCGCATGTAAAGTGGGTGTTAGCAGGATAATATTCCTGAGCTGACGATGGGTATCTTCCGGGTCGCTGTCGAGATGCCTTCTGACCATGGAAACGGCATCACTCGAGAGAAAGATCTCGAGGATTAGCAAAAGAGCACCCTAACTTCCTTAGCAAGCAGGTTGAAGTGGATAGCAATCAGTCGGCTCACCCCTTCAATGGCCTCTAGCCCAAGGAACAGAGATGGCGGGATCACATATGCAGGCTGAACGTTCGAACCAGGGACATGACTAGGAAACCGTCGCATGGCGAGGTCATGGCCATCCCGCCGAAAGACATTCTCTCTTGCCTTGTTCGAGATAGGATCAGAGGCCGTAACTTGACAGCCTGTTAGTGCAAGAAGGGCAGATTATGTGAGCCGCATTTTACATCGCGTTGCAAGGCATCTCCATTGCCGCTTAAACCCACGGAGCGAGTCCTCAATGCTGTCGCCTGAGGCTTCGACCCTGGAAACTAACCACTGGGCCGCGCTCTCCGGGTCAACTGCGCCTTCCACAAAATGCTTGAGAATCAGGTGTTCGGTCGGCGAGAGGTGCGACCTGGTGATTATGTCAAGGGCGGTTGTAACGTGATCCATATTGACGCCGAGTGGAGGGGACAGAGGAGTTAGTCCTATTCCAGCACTGGGCGAAACAGCTCCCAGAGAATGTGTGAAGCAGAGGAGAGCTGGAATCCTTAATTTGATACGATGGTGTTGTCGCTCCGACGGTGCGCAGGCCCCATGGTCACGGGACACGCTTCTGTTGGCGCGGAAAGACAATAGTCCGGCCACCCCAGTTATGGCCAAGAGGACTCGGCCTGTACATCCTTATATCAGATATCGGCTGTGAACACCAAGTCCACTGGGGCTTCTTGCATGCGACAAGCCCACACGAAGGCCATATACATCATATGGTCAACAACATCGAAACGAACTACCAGTGGATCTACCAGACCAGACCAACCCGCGGTGTCCCGTATTCGAAGACGCTTCTCGTTGCTCTCAAAATCGCGGTCATGGATCCCGTGCTGCACGAAGCACTAGCTGACAGACTCAACGCTGTCTCTGACGCCCCGCCAACTACCTGCCGAACTTGGCTCAAGAGGGCCCTGCAAGAGCTGGACGATGAGGGCTTCATCAAGCTCAAGGGGAAAGTGGAGGATTTAGAGTACGAAGGAGAGACAGCCGCCTCATATAACTGGTACCGAAAAGAAAGTACTGTAACGCCTAGCAGACTTAGTGAGGCATGATTTTTGGTCGGCACTGTCTATAGTGGGAGAACGGAGAAGGAGCGCTTTGCTTTGATGAGTTGGGATACTTAAGGCAGCCTGCAGTCCGATATCAAGCCGTGTGGTAATTCAGGCTCCGTGGAGATCATCGGACTGTAAATCGAAATTCTGCATAATGCATGGTGCGTAAAGTAAGATAACAGGGAGAGATGAATGGAGGAATAACCCTGTAGCATAAAATTAGAAGCGGAGTGGGTATAACATATTAATACATCGTGATATGCACGGAGAAATCCACGACATTCATAGGAGACGGCAGCCTGCTAGCAACAGATACGAAATTTCTTTGCCTACTCGTCCTGCAAAGGCTCCATGGCTATCCCACGACTCCTCGCCGCGTCATACAACCGCTCGCAAGCCATACGCCCCTCGCGCAATTCCTCCTCAGATGGAGTCTCTGGTCTTGGGGCTCCATACTGATCAGACTTGTAGTGCAGATCAAGAACAAACGAAAGCCGCTCTAACTTGGGCAAGAAGGTTCTGTCAGCAAAGGCACGAACCCACTCCTCCCATCTTTCCGAGCGGCAGAGGGAAATGGGGCCGCGGAAACGTAGAGACTTCAGATTCGGCGGGAGTCCGCTGTATAACGCCGCAAGCGACGCCGGCCGATGGAACGCTGCACCAACGGCAATATCAAGGGCTTCAATTGACTTGAGCTCTGACAGCACAACAGGCAAGGCGGCTTCGTCGCACCACCCGAAATCCGGCGCGATTTGCGTCGAGTGGAGCGTCAGCGAGGTAAGATGCTCGACTACGTGTGGCAGCCCGGCGTACAAACGCAGGAATGTGTCAAGGGCGTCGTTCTCAATGATCTCGAGTGTGCGAAGACGGCTTCTCTGTCCCTCGATCGGTTGGTTCTCTGGCTCGAGCGGCGGTTGCTCTGTTTGACCCGGCGCGTTGTATTTCTTCTGCAGCCATTCCTTGCCGAGGTCAGACAAGAAAATGAGCTCGACCTTCGACGTCGGGCTAAGATATTGTTTTTCCTTGTCTCCGCGTTCAATCGCTTCCTTGTGTATGCGGTGCAGCTCACTTGACGTCGGGCCTTCGAAGCGTAATTCACAGGTGAGGTTCAAGGTCAAATGCTTGATACGCCCTTGGAGAATATGCGGCGACTTGACGACTTCACCGCACGCACTCGACAACTCCAGCCGCTCAATTGGCCAGTGCTCCGGCATATTTGCATCGTTGAGCTCTTCGTTATAGCCGCTCTCTAGCCTCAGGTCTTGCACGCTCGTGAAGTGGTCGCTGAGGATCGCCCATTCTGTGTTGGAGGGGGTGTCTTTGTCGATGAGAAGGGTCGGTATGTCTCTGGGGATATCTCGGAGCTGGGATAAGAGGATGTCGCGGTGGTCTGCTGCGGATTCGTTGTGAGGTCCCTTGACGATCACTGTCGGCCGTGGAGGCGGAGGCGGAGGTGGACTGTACTGGCGGCGGAGCATGGTGGAGATCCTTGGAAGCAGAGTGGGGATTCGTGGGCGGAGACGGTTCTATTTAGGTTAGACGATCGATCTAGAGAAATATTGTTCAGGACTTGCCATGTTCTAGAGAGCTGGTCGCTTGGGATTGAACCGGCGCCAACACTGATGATTTCGTGGGTGTCGCTGCTCGGTAGAAGGTTTTTCTTTCAAGTCACTCAGGATTTGTCTTGATCACATGACTCCAAGCTTGGCTTTCTACTTTGGCTTTCGGACCTAACCTATAAGTCCGAAGCTCCGAAAGTCCGACAAACAAACCGCGAGTTCGACCTTCCTCTCACTAGAAAGAGAACTTGACGACATCATTTACACGATGGTGCCATCACTCGAATACGCAAGGCAAGCTCCATCGTTTCCTTTGTTAGGATGTACCGCTCCCTCATAGATCTATTTCCCATCTATCAATGCTAAGACCTCACCGGCCTATCACATATATTACAGCGTGCAGTAACAGCCTAGCTTTGGACAAGTCCTAAATCCCGGGTTGCCAATGCTGCAAAATATCTCCTCCGCGGGAGCAACTGGCCTCGAAGCAAAAGACAGTACTTTTGTTATTCCATGTTCTATTGACGGATCAAGAGAAGATGCGCTTGCTCTGCATAGACAAAAATGTGACTGTTGCTACGAGCAGACGGGCTGTCTCCTGGCCATCTGTGATGAATGCTTCACTAATGTCAGAGCACTTCCAGACTACCCCGGCTAAGTTGAGGATAGGCACCAATATTATCGGCCTTTAAGGGTAGACCACCCCAAAGGCGCCTGTTAAGGACATGTATTAGCTACTTTCAGCAAAAGCAAACATGCCAATCAACCAATGGTTATCATACTTACCTATGGACGACTCATTGAATGCTCCATCTTCCCCAAACACAGAAACTTTGACAATCTTAAACTGGCCGGCCCACTTGCCCTCGAGGAGCGCATGCACCCAGAGCTTATGGAGTTTAACGTCAGGAACTGTGCCTCGCACCCGGTACACCGCTTGCAGCAGCTTCTCGCATGTTTCCAGCCCAATGTGTCTGTTTTACAACTGGCGAGCCGAAGGGGATCGCTGGGTCACTAATGCGCATGGCGAGGTCTGGAAACATATCAGATTGATTGATTGAGTGGCGATGGTGCTGACTTGCCAGAGCTTTGAATTCCTTTTCGAACTCTATGTGTCCACAATTATATGTTTACTCGAGTACGGTTCAGGCACCTCGGACCTCCGCGATATGGCAATGAGCGCTTACAAGTCGAGTAAATCGACTAGCTCAGAGCTTGAAGGCATACGCTAATGATATTCAAATACCTAATATGGCGTGTTCATCTGGAACCCCGAGCATAAAACTTCGTATAGTTAGCACCCGGAACTCCGGGGCACAGCGGCCATGCAAGGAAACATTTGGGTGGGGTGAGCCTTCGGACCAAACTGCACCAAAAGAACCAAGATCCAAGACAGAAGCTAACAGCTCAATAGGGAACCTCACTAGCATCAGGCAACTCATATTCCTTCACCCACTCCTCCATAGTCTGAACGGGCTGCACACCCAGATCCTGCGCCGTCAAGACCCTAATACCAGGCTCAATCCACTGCTGCGGAGGCACAAACTGGAAAAAATCCATCATGATTGCAAACTCCTCTGCCCACCGCGGCCACGGCCACAGCGCGTCATTGTCTGCCCTCGAGATACGCACAAGCTGCGCCTCTTTGCCGCGCGCGCGCGCCCACTCCACCACCCACTTCTCAACCGTCCACTGCGCAATGCTCGCGATTACCATGGCGCCGTTCTTAACCTTAACTTTATCCTCGGGGCTGGCAATGATAGCCTCGATGAACGGCGTGAGATTCTTCACGTCCCCAATAAACGGAAGGGGTGTCTGCGGATCATACGTCGTGAGCTGGACATATTTCCCGCCCGCTCCAGCCGTCTTAAGCCAGTATGGCCGAAACGAGGCAATCTGCAGATTACTGCCGTAGAAGCACACAAGCAGGAACGTCGTCTTCGCGTGGAGAGCCGCGTACTCCGTGCGAATGAGCTGCTCGACATCGTACTTGGCGTCGAAGTGGTACACGGGATATTCCTTGCTCGACTTGGGCAGCGTGCTCCAGATATAGTGCTCCAGGGTGTTCGTTGCAGCGGCCGCTTTGATCATGTTGATCCCCTGCTGGCGCTCGGTGTCGCGGGCCTTCTCGTACCCGTCCTTCTGGTACAGCGCCCAGAAGTCCGTTACGGCGAAGATGACATGCGAGCCTGCGAAGGCGGCTGTGACGGTCGAGTAATCGTTTAGGTCGGCTTTGATCACTTCGATGCCGCGGGATGCGAGGGCCTTTGCGCCGGCGCTGTCGGGGTTGCGCGTGAGACCGCGGATGCGGTAGGCTGGGTTGTTGGCGAAGGCGGCGATTACGGCTTGGCCTTGCTGGCCGGTTGCGCCGACCACGGTGACAATCTTAGAAGGCATATAAATTGTAACGCTAGCTGAGTGGCTGTTGGTATTATGGAGATTGATGTGGAAGACACTGCCTACCCCGCCCTTTTTATTCTGGAGGGGGGGGGGGGGCTCGGATCAATTGCGCCCTGACCTCCTTACCCCGCCTCGGACTGTCACACAGCATTAACATCGTGGCTTCGTGATGCTTAATGGACCATAGATCATGGAGCTGACTATGCCGTACAGGGGGCCTTGCGCCGATTGACTAATGGGCGGCAGAGTGTGTATGCTGCGCACGGTTCTCGTTCGTATCCAGCAATCTTATGCCATATAAGCTTGCCCCCGCTCTGCGAGCATTTGCTAACTGGTCCATACTACTCCATAGCTTGCTTTGATGTCTATATAAATTCTCAACCAGAGCCTGCAGCCTGGACTATAAGGGTATCCAAATGTTGTCAAATCCACAGTTGCCGAACCACAATGGGGTTTTTGCCACGACGGCCAACAAATCCCTTACCATCCCAGATATCCAGACGAAGCATATAATACAATACCTACTGAGTGGTCCGCCCCATGCTCTCGTGGCCGTGGACTATACCCAATCTGTTTTCAGTGTCCGCTCCTCAAAATGCAACAGGTCATTCATCTGGGCCGACTAGTTTGCCTTCGGCAGCATGCTTTCAACGCATGCATCACTCAGCCTTGAAGCCTAACATCAAAGAAGCACCACATTTGAGAAAGTAAGCCTTATCACAATAAACTGGTGGCGGGGGGCTACCAGCCAGTACAGGGTTCTCGGTTCTCCGCTGTAGCCAATGATGGCGACTCGCGTCTGCTATGTGTCTTCATGGATCACCAGCATCCGGATACCGGGCGTATCATGGTCGCACATGGAAGTATAAACGCAATCAATACAGACAACCTGTAATAATGCAGCTAGCCAGCTACATTCTCCACTGCACATCTTCGACCAGTTCAAGGTTCCCCTAGGCGGCGAGTCCAAAGCTTATATAATTAACTGGGACCGACCGGGAAAGGCCCTGGCTTCTTAAGACACACCATGGAAGCATCTACACTTATTTCTGCTAATGACTCACGCAATAGCTTACAATATCCTGGAATATGATAGGCAGGATGATGACATTCGACTTCATTGTTGTCGGCAGTGAGTGCATTCTTATGCAGTGCCTGGTAGCAGAGCTCTCTAACCAGGATATATATCCCGTAAACCGATTGGCTCTAATCATGCGCGGATACAATCGGGGTCGGGGGGCTGCTTAGCGGTGGGGGTTTGTCGTATTTTGCGAATTTGCATGGGCTTGCCTGTGATAATGTGCTTGATTTTGAGGTATGCCATGTCAATATATGCCCTCCCTTTTTCTTCCTCCGGCAGCAGCGCCAGGCGGTATTTATCTATCTATCTATCTTCTGACAAGCGTCCCCTAACACCTGACAGTTCATCCTCGCCAACGGCACAACCACGCACACAAACTCAACCACCAACACGGCCCTCTTCCGCGCGCTCAAAGGCGGCGGGAACAACTTCGGCGTCGTGGCGCGGGCGACCCTGCGCGCGTTCACGCAGGGCGCGCTCTGGGGCGGACTTATCGGGCACGCTGCGTCCGCGATCCCAGCGCAGAGTGCAGCGCTGGTTGAGTTCACAGCGGCGCTCAAGGACAACACGCACGCGCAGCTCGTCGCCATTTGGCAGCACAACAGCGCGTCGAATGTGAGTTCTGCCGCGAGCGGGCTGCAGTATACGCGCGGAACTGGAACTGCGGATGCGCCGATCTTCAGGCCGTTCCTGGAGCTTCCGCGGACGTTTCGTATGCTGCGGACGACGGATATACACGACTTGGTGATGGAGACGGCGCCGCCGCCGGGGAAGAGGGCGGTTTTTTTTTACCCTGACGTTTTGCAATGATATTCGTGTTCTGGAGTATCTGCGCTCTTTGCATGAGGAGGCTCATGCGGGGGTGGGAGCTGCCGGGGTAGAGAGTCAGGACTGGGATGTGATTACAATCTTGCAGCCGTTTCCGGGGATTCTTGCACGCGCAGGGCGGCGGACTGGGCCTGGGAATGGGAATGGGAATGGCAATGTTCTGGGTCTCGAGAGGATGCGTGGTGAAGACCACCTGCGTACACATATGCACTTTCTTTCCTCTTCCCACCAATATATATATATATATATGTCACCAGGCGACAGCCACTGATTCCAGATAGTCTTCCTGTTCTTCCTCGATTGGCAAAGCGAAGCCGACGACCGCCTCTTCCACGACCTCGGGTACAGCTTAATAGCCAAACTAAAGGCCTACGCCGTGCAGATCGGCGCGGACAGCGACTACGTGTACATGAACTACGCCGCGCGCGACCAGAGCCCGCTGCTGGGGTATGGGGAGGACAATCTGGCCTTCCTCAAGGATGTCGCGAGGAGGTATGACCCGTTTGAGGTCTTCCAGAGGCAGGTGCCCGGTGGGTTCAAGGTCAGCGCTGCGTGGAGTTTTGGATGTTGTTGTTGGTGTCCATGGATGGGATGGTTGCATGTGGTTAACTTCATAATTGGTATTCGGCGGTATTCCATCTTGCACCTGCAGGTGGGTAATCTTGACTTTAAATCGTGTCTTGGTTGTAGGATGCATATATCTTTTCAGTTACTCTCTTGACACGGACGAGGCTCTGCAGCAGGACGTTCACACGTTGATTAGCATGATTTCCAGCACGCGGGGGCGAGACCTCGTCAGGCTTATCAATATATCCACTGCTCATTATTGGAAGAGTCAGCTAGCCCTTATGTATGTTTTCTACTCGTAGTATTTCTATCGCCGCTGCCTAGGCTAGAGTGGAGACGGCATATTAGGCGGGCCCTCCATTAACCAAGATAAGGCTTAGATCCGGGCTCTAGATTCCTTTCACGTGCGGGTAAATTTCGCGATGCATCTGGTGGATCCAGTCTGCCAATACCGGCATGGATCGGCTCCAACGTGACTCGGGCAATCAGAACAATTTCAATTAGAGTTCGTTGGGGGAAACACGTTGTCGTAATTGGCAATCCTGGTGTCAAAGTGTGGGGGGAGCCTGCACGAACCAAGGGTCGATTGGAGGCGAGTCATGCAGTGTTCCAGCCAATGCGATACAATTGGGAATCGCCGATGTTAATGACATTGTGCCACCCCCTGGTCCCGGCCTTGCCAGCCATGCCAGGAACCAGATCCCTGCAGTCAAGCAGTGGCACTTATTAATGCTAGCGTTAGCCCACTTGAGCTGCTCTTTCCTCTCGCCTTTCTTCTCGCTTCCTCTCACACAGACAACCGAACATGGCGCCCGCCGCAGAAGAGGCCATCCGCGCCGTCTCGGCCATGGCCACCCAACTCGGCAACAAGATCTCGGTGCACATGCTGGACCTGCTCAGCACAAGCACAACAAGCGACCTCCCGACCGGCTTCCGCGAGCTCTCCAACACCTTCCTCGACACCTGCCGAACCCTCTGGGCCATCGAAACGGGCGTGTCCGAGCTCGCCGCCTCAAACCGCTCCCTCCCCGACGTCGTCATCGCCGAGATCGAGAAGAAGTTCGTCACCGCGTACACCGACTTCCAGCGCCTCGACAAGCTCATCCTCAAGCTGGTCCAGTACGAGCACCGCGGCACCTGGGGGAAGCTCACCCGCGGCCTGCACCGGCCGGGCCAGGAGCTCGCGCGCATCCACGACTCGCTCATCCGCACAAACGAGGCGCTCACCATCAGCGGCATGGCCTTCCAGTGGTCGCTCGGCGACGCGCGGCCCGAGGAGTCGGTGGGCATTGGGTATGCCAGCTTGGCCGCGGCCCTGGATCGCATGGCCAGGGGGCGCTCGGCCATGGCCGTGGACAAGGTGAGCTCGACGGGGTTGGATCGGTCAAGCCAGATGCAGTCGTCGAACTCGGCGCGGTCGTCGACGACGTCGACCCCCTCGGTGCCGGCGAAGGATTCGTCGTCAGCTCATAGGAGGGCCGTGCAGATTCCTACTCTTGAACCCCAAGCAGCCTTCTCTCAGCCAGAGCCGCAGAGCATGGCCGACGACACTTCGTCCATTCTCTCGCTCAACGGCTTCCTCGTCCCGCAATCCCCCCCACCGGCCAAGATGCCCTTCCAACTCAAGCCCTCATTAGAAAACGGCCATGCACAGCATCAGAGCGATCGAGAGTCCGCCCACACCTATGGCCCAAGAGCCCAACCCAACCACAGCCTTCGCTCCGCCATCCAAACACACAACCACGCGCTCCTAGAGCGCCTCCTCGCCGCCGGCGCAGACCCGAACCAAGACGACCCCGACTGCGAAACAACCCCCCTCATCCTCGCCATCCGCGCCCGCGCACCCCCAGCCATCCTCACCCTCCTCCTCTCCCCGCCAACAAACACCGACCCAAACCACAAAGACACCGCCGGCCGCACCCCCCTCTGCGAAGCCGCCGCAACCGCCCAACCCGACACAACAACCCTCCTCCTCACCCACGGCGCCAACCCAAACCTCCCGGGCCCCGAACACGCCCTGTGGTCCGCCATCGCCTCCCCAGACTGCCTGCGCACCCTCCTCGCCCACGGCGCCACGCCCGCAAAAGCGCCGGGCCTCCTCGAGCAAGCCACCAGCACAAACAACATCGCCAGCGTGCGCCTCCTCCTCGACGCAGGCGTCAGCCCAAACACAAAGAAAGACGGCGTCTACACCCCGCTGTGCTCCGCCATCCGCGACAACAGACCCGCCCTCGTCGCCCTCCTCCTCGACCGCGGCGCAGACCCAAACCTCATGGCCAGCGAGTTCCCCGCCTGGAAGTGCATCACCCACGACCGCCTGCACTTCCTCCCGCCTTTACTCGCCGCCGGCGCCGACCTCCACACTCCCCCCGGCATCGCCGAGTGCGCCGTGCAAAACAACAACATGCCCGCGCTCGAGTGGCTCGCACAGCAGGGTGTTGATCTAGACGCGCGGACCGAACACGGCCACACAGCCCTCACAACCGCTCTCCGCGCAGACCGCACAGACACAGTCTCATGGCTGCTCAAGCACGGCGCAGACCCAACCCTCCGCGGCGAAGACTGGCCGCTCTACATGGCCACGCAATCCCCGACCCTCCTCCGCCTCATCCTCCCGCTAATCGACAGCAACCACCTACAGGCCCACCGGGGCGTAGTCGAGCGCGCCGTCGCGCACAACCGGCTCGAGAGCGTGCAGCTGCTGCTGGACGCTCTCGAGCCGGTTGTGCG
>RHLP01000584.1:0-35990 GCA_003719405.1 Aspergillus incahuasiensis
TTTTCTATCTCACGACATCTGGCTCTAACGTTATCTTGGTGCAGGACTCCCAGCGTGTACCAGCAGAACTGGCAGCGCAGCTCCGACCGCACGGGCATTCTCTCGTACGCCTGTCTCCCGTTCCTGTGGCTCTTTGGTGGAAGAAACAACGTCTTCCTCTGGGCGACAGACTTCAGCATGCAGAGCATGAACATCTTCCACCGCCATGTCGCGTGGGCATGCAACTTGCTGGCGATTGTGCATTCTGTGAATTATAGTGTTGTGTTTGCGGTTTACAGTATGTCCACCCCCACAATATCAAATCCCTCTCAGCTCTATGGTCTGGTTGGGAGGGGATCAAATGGGTGATGTTGACTGTATTCGCTGGTAGATGGCCGCTGGAGCAGTGTCTGGCTGCAGAATTACTGGTATATGGGCGTCGTGGTAGGGATTCTTCCTGGTCTGGGCTCTTTCAAGGGATTCAGAGGATTTGTAGAATTTGCACTAATCTAGGTCAACTCAAGGCTACGATCCTTATGTCCTTCATGCTCGTGCAGTTCATGGCCTTCCTGCGCGCAAAGGGCTATGAGACCTTCCTGATTCTGCACATTGTGTTTGCAATTGTCGTCGTCTACGCTCTATTCCGGTCCGCCATCCATCCCCCTCCAATAACCAATCCACCCACCGCGAACCCTTATTGACCATAAACAGACACACCTCCTTCGACGGCACAAAGTGGCACGGGTACCTCTGGCCCATGGTCGCAATCTGGTCCTTCGACCGCCTCACGCGCCTCGTGCGAATTGCCTACTGCAACCTGAACGCGCGGTTTGGCTCCCAGCTCACGCGCACGACCGCCTCAACAGCCCAGTCATTTGCCGACAGCGACCTAATCCGCGTCGAGATCACGCCGGCCTCCAGCAAACCCACGCCCAGGCCCGGCCAGCTCTACTACCTCTACCAGCCGGCCACCCTGCGCGGGTGGGAGAACCACCCGTTCACGCTGGGCGCGTATGTGGCTGCATCCTCCCCCTCCCCCTCCTCTTCCGAATCTGGATCCGCCGAGGGCGCACCAAAAGCAAAGAAGCTTATCTTCTACATCCGCCCCTACGATGGCTGGACGCAACGGCTGCGCGACCAGTGCCAGAAGGCTAAGGCTGTAAAGGGGAACGATATTTTCACCCCAAAGCTCCTCCTCGAGGGACCATACGGGCACGTTGCACCGCTGCATACGTTCGACACGGTGCTGCTGGTCGTCGGCGGCACTGGGATTGCCGCGGCCGTGCCGTATATCATTGAGCATGTCGCGCGGCTGGGGAATGGGCAGAGCACGCGCACAACATGCATCAGGCTTGTCTGGTCTGCGCGCACAAACGAGATGCTCGCCCGCGTGTTCTGCGATGAGATGGCTGGGCTGCTGGAGAGCGGGGATCTGCGCACGACGTTCTACTGCACAAGCGCGAGCGCGAACCCGCACTCTCTGTCTCTGTCTCTGTCTCCGTCTCCGTCTTCAGGCGCGCGCTCTCTACCGATGATCACAAGTGAGAAGAACAGGGCGGGAGTTGCCGTTATCCAGACAAACACGACGAACGAGGAGAAGATTACCACCACCACCACCACCACCACCACCAGCAGCAGCAGCACTGTCTCCAGCTCAAACCCAAACGGGAATGACGGCGAAGTCGTCAACTCTGGCGCACCCCCGCACAGCACCACATGCCGCAACAGAGAAGCGAAGGCGGATGTTGGTGCGCATAACGCAGTCGAGTTCCGATGCGGGCGGCCGGATGTGCGCGCGATCGTCGCCGGCGAGGCGCACGAGGCGCGCGCCGATAGCTCGCGCCTCGCGGTGCTGGCGTGCGGGCCGGCGCAGATGGCGGATGATTGTAGGTAGACGGTGTATGAGGCTATGAAGGGCGGGTTCGGGGGGATTGAGTACTTTGAAGAGGCGTTTGGGTGGTAGACCTAGGTGGGCGAAGGAAGGCGGGGTTGGATAGAATCGAAGGGGGTTGAATGGGCCGGGAAGCCTTGCGCTGCAATGAAATATGATATTTGAAAGTTGAGTTTGCATCTAGGGTATTGTTAGGAGCAATGAATGATGTCGGACGCGAATAGTCAAGCTCTACGGCTTTCCCGCTTCTTGGGTACTCACTACCAGAATACTGAAGGCTGGCTGTATACACATGGTACTCCGTACTTATCCCATACCTACTACTGAAGTAAGGGCGCTTAGAGCTACAGCTTGTCTAGCAAAAGATCTATGAAGTGAGGGTTAGCCAGCCCCGTGCCACGAGGTGATTGTACGCAGGCCAAGAGCTGGACGGCGACTGCCAGGTTTATCTGCGTTGGGATTTATCTTAGATTCAATGCTTCGTCCACCCGCTACTCCTGTATGTCCCTATCTCCGACAGCTCGATGCAAGATACAAGACTAGGGTACTCTGTAGCGCTGTAGAATTGGCGGAGGTGATGAGGTAGAGCCGATAGGCCGGAGGGAGAACAATGGACTTCTCAAAGGAGCGTGTATTTCAATGAAGCCAGTAGCTGCCTATGTACAGTATGCTTCGTATGTCCAGTCAGTCCAACCAAAGGAGAAATATATACTCGAGCAAAGCCAGAGAATCGGAAAGATCAAGAAAGCATTACACCTATTCAGCGCACACTTCCTTTTCTCCAAGCAGACATGGTCCAGTCCAATGCCAATCAACAATCATCCATCCAGGAACCCCACTGCAGTCCCCAGGCCAGGCAGGACAATCAGCCGGCGCTCTCTCTCACGTTGTCATCAATCATCACGAAAGAAACATTGACCCTGAGCACAACCAAGGACAGCCCAAGCACAGTCTCTACTTAGACGTAGCTCACAGTAACCGAGTCACTCGACACCGAGGCCTCAGTGAGCACACTGCGCCCCTGCTGGATATCAATAAGCGTAGCACCAGACGGTCCGACAGTGCGTCCATTCTGCGTCGCCTCAGCCGAAGTGAAAGTGACGGTGCCAAAGTCCGCAAAGGGCACCAGCTCGCCATTGCTCTCAAAGTCCTCGACGATCCACTCGGCATTGTACTCGCACAGATCGCCGTCCACGCCGCCTGTGAACGTGTGCGTGACGCTCTGGCCAGTGGACACGTTCTCGACGGTCGCGGTGCCAGCCGTCAGCGTCGTCGCGTCCACAGTGACCTTGATAGTGTCGCCCGCGCTGATGCTGATGCCCGAGAAGTCGTACGCGTAGTCGGGGTACCACTCGTACCACGCATCGTAGCTAACGGAGGACCCCTGGATGCAGAAGTCCACGCCGGTCTGCAGGATGGCCGTCCCGCAGGTGTCGCCGTCGATGCCCACCCAAGCGGAGGCGCAGTATTGCGAGTTGCGGCTGGCGCCGGTGGGGAGGGACGGCGTGGGCACGGTGAATTCGGCCGTCACGGCCGTGTAGCCGGTGCCGATGAGAACGGCACCTGCCCAGTTGGACGAGTACTCGACTTGGGTTTCGTTGGTGAGCGTGAGGGGCTCGGTGCTGTCGACCTTGTAGGGAGGGTGCGAGGCGCGGTTGGAGGCGCCGCGGGTGCGCAGGGCGCGAGCTGAACGCCGGGCTTCGGTGAGGGGGGCGGCGAGCCCGGAGGTGGCCATGAGGATGGCGGAGATGGCGGTGGTGGAGAGCTTCATTTTGGCTTGTGCTGTTTAGTGTTGGCTGGTGTTGGCTGGTGTTGATTGGATTGCTTGAGAGGACTGGACTGGTCTGGAGATGGATGAGGATGATGCTTTTCGGTGGGAGTTGAACCCGTATTTATAGACGAGGAATGCAGCGGTCTCTTCACTTCCCCTTGAGCCTTCGCACGTCGATATCGCAGCATGGCGTATACACGTACGTCTCCATCACCGGACTGCTGCATGTCCTGGGCGCGATGCTACCCTCATATCGCCCGCGACCAGTGGCGTTCGAGAGATATCGATTCGGCACGGGAGAGCGTCCGGATTCATCGACTAGAGGGCGGTTAGCACAGGAACCATGCAACTATCTCAGATGACCCCCGGAGCACGAAAGATAACGAGGGTTGGGGGTGATGGGATTGGCTGCGGCCACCGCGGTTCCTGTGCCCTAACTGCCAGCAGATACCACATCAGAACCTTGAGGAAAGCCAGGACACAAGTTCGAGTAGCGACAACACACTTTATCGTAATTCAGCCTGTCATGACAGAGATAGCAGGATCACTTCACATGATGGCGTTTCCTTGATCTTGTTGTTGGCCTGGGCAAAAGTAATCTTCAGGGATGCCACGGGGGCCGGAAGAGGGAGAGGCGGATCTCTGCGGATGGCACAAGTGATAACGAATGCACAAGCTTCCGCAAGCTTCAGTCAAGCCTCTTAGCGAATGGCGCGCGGTCTGGGCACTTTGGGTGAAGACACTAAGTCAAGCCATGTAACCCTGCAGATGAGTTGGAGACGGTCTTATCAGGGGCACATCCCTGCCACATCCCTACCAATAACCCCAGCTTCTATGCTCCTTGATTATCCTCGTGATGATACCATTCTGACTTGTTCTATGCTCATCGGTACTTGGCTTCGGTCAATGCTACTGTTGGCAGTGGCCATTGGCCAATCTTTGTATTGATAAGCTAAGTCCATAGTTCAAGAGAGTAGAGATATCAACCATGATTGGTCATCGCGCCATCCGATCAGCACATCCTGAGCCCTAGAACATATCAAGCGAGCTAGTCAGATCCTGCTGTGTCGTAAACATCAGATGAGTACGCGCTCACCGGCATCTCGGTGTCCTCACTGGAACCGTCCGACATATCTGCGCTTTCACGAATCTCCCCATCTCCGACAATGTGCAAGTCGCCTTCCTCGACAACTTGATGGCGTAGTAGGAGTGCTACCATCTCTTCGCCACACCACATATTTCTTTCGGCCGCGGCAAGCACGTTCATAGAGAGAGAAGCAAACCGGCCTCGGTCTAGGAGGAGGGCGAGGATTTCCAAGCCCCACAATGAATTCCCTACCGCTGCGATGAGGACTTCCTCTGTGATCAATTCCTCAACTTTCTCGCCGCCATGGTCAAGCAACAGGGCCATGACCTCGTATCCGCACTGGGTATTGCAAGCGGCTTTGACAAGAGCATTTCCTGTGACCGGCAGAAGGTCATCCTCAAGTCCAATATCAAGCAGAAGACGGAGCGCTCTGGCACCACAGTTCCATTTGCCGACAATGGCTTCCACCAGGTCTTGTGTTATGTCGAAAGGGAGTCTCCCCGGTCGGCGTTTGAGAAGTTCCTCCAGCATATTTATACCGGCGCCAGCTGCTGCTATCATCACATTTTCGGTGATCTCGAGGTCCGGATCGCGATCGAATAGCAAGTACACAATGCTTGGTCCCTCGGGGTTTGCTGCTGCGGCCAACAGCACCCTTTCGGAGATGCGGATGTCTTGTCCCCAATAATCAAGCAGCAGAGTTGTCGCTTCGAGGCCATGGACTGGGTTTCCGGCAGCCGCCTCAAGGACAACATCTGTAATCAAGATGCTGTCATCCAGCAGTCCATCCAAGAGAGATCTTTCCAGGCACCAGTTCACGTTTCCCGCTGCGGCTATAAGAACTGCCTCTGTTATCTGCCCTCCGGTTTCCTCCAAAAGCGTGAGCTTTTCCGAGTCATGGGCGGCATGTATCATAATGTCCTCTGCAAAATGAATATCCGAGTCGGAGAGTTCGAGTAGACGGGCAAAGTACTCGTCATCACATTCCGCACTGCTTGCTGCAGCTTTCAAAACATCGTCAGTAATCGGAAGATTGCCTTCGTGGATACGCATGTACAGGTCGATGAGCTCAGGACTGTTCTCACTTTCGACGACTGCGAGCATTATCTTTTCGCTGACCAGGAGCGGGCCTCTGTTATGGTCTTGCAAGAAGGTCAGGATGTCGACGCCAACGTTGTCGTTATGCACCGCGGATATGATGAGCTCCTCAGTAGCTACGATCTTTCGGCCATCGCGGAGCAAGAGAGTTAGCAACTTCAACCCGTGGTGATTATTGCCCGCGGCTGCTTCGAGAATAGCAGGCGAAGCCGATATTGCGCTGTCGTAAATCAATAGCAACTTCATTATATCGTAGCCGAGTTGCAAATTCTCTGCGGCTGCTACAACAATGCCTTCGGTGATCGGAATAGTATCTTGATGTTCGAGAATAAGTGTCAGGATCTCATCGGCAGACTCAGTATTTTCGACTGTTGCTTTTATGACTCCTGCAGTGATATGCAGGTCCTGGTTTTCATCATTGACGTAATCGAGCAGGAGTCTCACAATCTTCAGGCCCTGTTCCTCGTTACTTGCTGCCGCTTGTAGAGTTGACGCCGTGATATCAATGAGTTGCCCGCAGGATTGAGAGTATCGAAGTAGCAAGGCCAATGTATCTTGACCACACATTTCATTCCGCGCTGCAGCTACTATTACGGACTGTGGGACTTTGATAGCCTGACCCTGTGCTCTCAGATAGTCAAGGAATAGAGCCATTTGGTCAGACTCAACTGCCCCAGCAGCGGCTTTCAAGGCGGCTTCGGTGAGTGCAAGGGCTCGGTCAGGTCGTCTGAACTTGAGATAGTCGGACAAGATACTCCGCTCGTTAAATTCTTCTATATCCGCAGGCTGGATGTCGTACTTTTTGCCCAGTGCATCCAAGTATGGCAATCCTGTATGTTCATGAAACGTGAGCGTTGTCAATTAATAGGAAACATGGCACTCACGTCCATTCTGTGCCCTGACATACTCGTCGCTTGCCTTCAGTACAATCGGCCTCAATTGTTCGGTGGGACGAATTATCCCTCTTTCACCGAGAATAATATCTAGCGTGTCCACATGCTGCCGAAGAACGATGGCAAACATTCCGTAGGCCTCGTTATCGTTGATCTCAAGGCAGCGTACCAATGCTTCAGGAAGTTCCGTCGCGTAGCATATAGCTCGATGTTTCGGATCCCAAGGAACATATACTCGAAATGTGCTGTCAACTTCATCAATGTGCAGTCGTCCTGCTTGACCAACTTCTGTCGCTAGACCGTCGCCGAGGCTGAAATTTCGTTGAAAACCTGTTGCGGTATACACCGTGGCATGAGAGAAGAGCTTTCGAATTGTTTCCTCGGGATAAAGAGCCCTTGGACTTCCATAGTGGATTGTGCATCTGCGTCTACATTTAGCACCGACATAGGAGCAGGTCAGTATAACCTTACCGAAGCAGTGCCTCCGCCTTGTGCCGGAAATCTAGTGTAAGCTCTTCTGATTCTTCCGCGTTGCTAAGAATGAGCGTCTTCTCCCGGACTCGACCGGAGATGAAGCGCGTCTCGAGACCGAGGGATCGAAGAAATTGTCGTGACCGGCGTGCATCCTCTGGTGAGAAGTCCAGGACGGGGATGGCAGGATCTATTTGGAGACGATCGTCGTCGACGATAAAGAATGGCTCATCCGCAGTAACATAAGTAATGTTCGTGGCTCTGTTTCGGACCGGCAAGAACTTGATAAATCTGAGAGACTCGAGGTCTTGAGTTCTAGGTTCGAGGCTGCTAAGCTCCCTGATTACCAGCAATAAGTCGTTGCTGTTGATGTTTCCCTGTGTGATGGAGTGGATCTCATCAACATAGACCGATACAGGTGGTGCAGGTACATGGAGACCATCGACGAACAGATGGCCCAGATTGGGATACAAGTCGCAGATGCCGTATTTCCCGCCAATGTATGGGCAGGCACTCCATACACACTGACTCGGGGGGCGCCAGATCGTGTCGCGTGGAGTATAAATAAGCTTACTCGTTTCGAAGCGGTCCCTGTAAAATATTAGTATGTGGACGTTCAGAGTTGAAAATGTATTACCGAATGGTTCTCCAGCCATGGTCATCTTGAGAGCCTTGCATGATATTTCTATAGATCTCATCCAAGGACTCATGAGGCACGGTCAACTCTTTTTGCAGGCGTGACAACTTCGATAAACATGTTGCCCAGTCCGCGCCTTCACTGTTTAACACCCTCCTAAAGAGCTGCTCGACTTTGGGGTTCAGGGCGTATTCGACGTAAGATGCCAAAACATGTTTGTTGTCGAGTATGCCGACATCCCAAGCGCAATCGGCAATTCGAACCAGTTCATCATCCGCTCCCGACCGTGGTATGTAAACAACATCGATGGCGGGGGCATGCTCCCTAGAGAGAATAAGCATGGTAGGGTGTAAGAGTTTAAAGAGTCACTCACCAAAATGCCTCGAAAGCATCCTCGGCCAGTACCTCGTACAGTCTGAAGAACCCATCCTTTGCGTGTTGTCTTGGGAGTACACGCGATAGTTCTCTGGCACTTGTGATCAGGAACTCCGAGGTGATTGTCGTAATAACGCCAAACTGGCTTAGGAACTCCCAGTCAAAACGCTCTTCGCCTTTCCAACCCGAGGAAATGGTCAAGAATGGAAATTTGCCCTTCAAATGCTCGCTGGACCATAAGCTTCTCTGTTCCGATGTCCCCAAGAAGCTTTTTGCCAGTGCCTCGGTGCCACATTCAACCGGGACCCTGGCTTGTTCAATTATTGACACAGTCCTCGGTGCCGCATTGGCTAGTTCCTCTTTGTACACCTCCCAGTGCTCTTTCAAGATATCGATTAAGAGTTCGGGAGCGTATTTGACGATATGCAGAAGTATGTCGGATGACGTTGAAGATGAATCTTGGACTTCTAGTCTTGGGGCATGTCGGATCGGTCCTACTTCTGCAAGCCACTTGCTCCATACCGCGTCGCAAGGGAACTGGGATGTATACTCGGGGTGCAAGAACTCAATCTGAGGATGGCTTTGGTCCGGAAAGCGACTTTGGATGTACCGCAGCACTGCATTCATGCCATACTTATCATCGGTCCTGAAGTATACATCTTCATCACGCAGCCACATGTTGAACTCTCGACGCGGCATTGCAAGTAATTTTCCGTCAACGTCGTAAAGCAAAATACATTGAGCATTGAGCAGCTTTCCATCAGTAGCAGCCAGGAACATATATCGTAGATTGCGTATCGCTTGGTCAAGGGTCGGAACAAGCGTAGTTGTGTTCCATTCGCAAATCCGTTCAATCACGAAGGCCGGCCCTGCTTGTTTGACGCCTAATCGTGCAAACAGCTGCTTGCGTGGGCCTCCTACCACGCTTGCTATTGGCACGGAATCCAATGGATCTGGAATCAAATTTCCGCTGATATCGTGAGGAAAGTATATGTCGAGGTTCCTTGGGTTTTCCAATCGCAAGATACATGACTGCGCCCCGATGGTTATCGGAACAATGCGAAGTTGCTTTACCTCCGTCGCCACCGCTTCCTGCGAGAAATCCAGCCACTTCACCAACAATGAGGCCATTCTGTTGTGCCAGTCATCATCAAAGAGCTCATCGTACAGATACCTTGGCTGGGAGCCTTCAAGGTAGGGGCGGAATCTCTCGAGTAGCTTACCCGCCGAAACAGGCTGAAGACCAAATGTTTCAAGCACATCATGATATTTGGCATACTGAAAAGCAAGGTAGATATCCTCCGGGGAGTCCTCGATCAGCGGGTTTCCGTGACGATCATAACAGTCCGGTGCCAAGTAACGGACTTTTTCTTGGGTTTTCAATGCGCCTTTCGCGGTCTTGAACACACGAAGGCGCTTCAATTCTTTCTGGACACTTTCGAAGAAGTAGCACCAGTGCGGATCTTTGGCGTTGACATTTGGTAGGAATCGCGGCCAGATACGCTCAACATCCGGTCTTGAGCAGAGCCGTTCTAGTGCAGGGCAAAAGACCTTAGGGAGGTGCTGCAACAGAGTGTCATTCCAATGACAGTCTACGAGACTTTGCTTGTCGTCTTCAGTCTCAAAGTCAGACTGAACGAGAATATTCAAACCAACCGTATGGAGGGGAAGATTGGCGAAGAGACAAGGTTGTGTGTTGATTGCCTGTCCGTCGAGAGGAAAGGCCAAAACCATCTCCACTTCCTTGGGAAGACTTCCTTGCGCTACTATGCCCGTCACTTGTTTCCTGAAGAGGATGTAGTTGTTCTCAGTGACATTCCCATCCTGGGTCATGGTCAATCTCAGGCCTCCGCCTTCCAGGTATCGGTGGAACGTCTTGGATATCATGCCCTCGGTGTTGCCAAAGTACGAGAACCGCACGGTTGTAATCTTGGAGAGGAAGGCGATGATTGTATGTGGAAGATTGTTCAGTTGAGCTCCGAATCCTTGATACTGCTCTGGGTATATCCCGAACAACGTAAAACGAGACCGTACGAAGTCCGGGAGAGCCTGGTGGGTCTCATTGACGGGCGTAGTCAACCCCGGATCATCCTCGCCTTCGCGGTGTCGAAGCGAAAAGCAGAAGTAGCCTGACTGAACCTGGACCTTTTGAGCAACTCTAAAGGCGGACCTCAAGATACTCCCCTTGTCGTCTATTTTTCCCTTCTTCCTACTCTTTGCCGCGGTCCATATCGCCCGGATATCGCCTTCCTGGAGTCCATCGCAGTTGGAATCAATAGTTATACGGTTTTGGTTGAAGCGGAAGATGAGAAATGGCTCTTCTCTCTGTGATACTGCGTCCAAATAAGAGGTGTTCTCCGCATGCTGGATAAATTCATATATAAACCTGTTGTCGATGATGCGTGATTTGGCAACGGCCTCCGGAAGATCGGCGGGTATGTTTGAGAGACCACCAGTCTGCTTGTAGATCTCGGAGATGATCTCTTGCGCTCGCTCCTCGCTAGGCGCCATTGCTGCGTTAAAGTGGGGATGTTGGGGAGGGAATCGAAGGAATCAGGTCAGTGTTTAAACTCGTGGCGGAAGCCCGCAGCTTGGGCGCCTTCCTGTTTCCCCGGGCCTGGCGAGTTCCTTCCTGGTCTGCACTGGCTTTCCATGCCTTAGCAGTCGAACAGATACGGTAAGGTAACACCATGCTTCCCTTGGCTTCGCGCTATACTATCTTCTTTAGTCTCTCATCGACATTGCTTGAGCTTGGATGCCACAGATATAATCAGTACTGTTCAGTGTTGTGTGGCTATAAAGTGATTATCACTTGGCCATTATACCAGATTAGTCTCAAGTAGAACAATTCGTGCGCTCTGACACTGCCATGTTTATGCTATCGGTGCAGAGTTTCTAGCCCGGACGAAGTGCTCAGGTTGAAGCCGAACGCAATTTACCAAGCAGCCAAACAAGCCGGGGTCGTTTTGCGTCCAAAGTAACGCACTCACTAGGGACGAGTGTATTTCATGTCTATAGGCGAGTTGGAAATGCGTTAATTAAGAGGTTTTCGTAGAAGCGCAAGTGTTAATTCAGTTACGGTAGGCTGAGGCCATAACTTCCATCTACAGAGTAGTAAGCTCGGTATTCCTTAACAGATATCATGATAGCCCCGCTTGTCGACAAGGGCTAAACGCCGGGGCATTACATATATTTCCCCCGCAATCCTTCCATCTTTCCCATCCACCATCGTTGTCATCTCAACTCGAACTAATTGAGAGTTCTTCAAGTCAATATCCTCGCGGAAATACATCTGACCCGTCAAAATCTCCATTCGCGTTTCACTTACGCGCTAGGGCTACACCATGACGAAGCATGACCGATGATGCTAAGCAAGATCGACATCCTCTCCACTTATAACACCTGCCATGCCTCCCCGCATTTGAGTTGCCGACGTCCTTTCGCGCTGGAAAGGGCAGAAGCTCAAAATGTATTTTTGCATTGGACCCATCCTAGGACTCGCCTTGCTGACCACCACGACGCTCTCCATACCCTCCAGCGACGACATCAACTATCGACCGACGCGGCCTCCCTCATACCCCTTGGCCGTCAGGAATCCCTATCTATCAACATGGATGCCCAGCGACCAAGCCCAAAACTTACCATATGCAGAGCCGCAGTTTTGGGCCGGGCAAAGTCTAACTTGGTCTGTCATGGCCCGCGTTGACAACCAGACATACAGTTTGATGGGCATAGCGAACCCCGGGACCGAGATCCGTCCGGCCACCGTGCGCAGCGCGGAGTATACTGCCACCCACTCAGTGTTTAAGCTTACTGCTGGGCCAGTGGGTTTCAAGTTAGACTTCTTCTCCCCGGTATCCCCGTCCAACTATCTGCGGCAGTCTCTTCCGTTCAGTAAGCATATTTGCTTTCCGCAAATCTACAGAGCTAATCTGCATCGCAGGTTATCTGACGGTTACTGTTTCCGATGCCGATGAGAACAATGTCCAAGTATATACGAGTATTGATGGAAGATGGACTGGAGGAGAACAAAACACTGTCCGCGACTTCCATCGATACGGAACCACCTTAGCCTACGGGCTCAGGGTCAAGGATGCGCTTCCATATACGGAGAATAGTGACATGGCTACGTGGGGAAATATGATTCTGTCGTCCGTCCAGACTACCTATTCCAAGCTCTCGTTTTCTTCGGGTAAACTCAAGGAGGTAAGAGCCCAGTTCGTTGAAAACGGCAAGCTATTTAGTGAAAACGGGCCTTGGGTTACCGACGGTATCGTTGCATTCTCTCATGACCTTGGAATCACCAGCGGCAATCTCTCCGTGATTTTTGCGGTTGGCTACGGGCGGGAAAAGGCCGTCAACTATCTGGGGAAGCCGTACACGGGATACTACCGGGCCCACTACCACGAAACCTACAAAGCGCTATCGCATTTCTTCGATGATTACTCTGCTGCGGTTATCGAGTCGGAGATTGTCGATGCTGAGATGGCGGCGCAGGCAACCTTAACAGGGGGTAGTAAGTATGCTGATATCGTCACGCTTTCAGCCCGACAAGCCTGGGGAGGGATTGACCTCGTCATACCCGAGGACTCACTCGATGCGGATCAAGTTTTGGCCTTTGTCAAGGAGCTCTCCAGCAATGGCAATCTAAACACGGTGGACGTCATCATGCCTGCTTTCCCAATCTACTACGTTATGGAGCCGAACTATATCCGCCTTTTGCTAGAGCCAATGATGCGCTACCTGGCTGCTGGCCGCTGGCGGCTGCCATATACAATCCACGATATTGGCACGCACTATCCCAACGCTATTGGACATGATGATCAAAAGGCAGAGCCGATGCCTATCGAGGAGTGCGGCAATTTGATGGTCCTCGTCCTAGCATATGTAAGAGCAACGGGAGACCAGGCATGGGCAGATCAGTACATCGAAATCTTGCGCAAGTATGCAGACTACTTGGTTGACAACAGCATCAACATCAGACTCCAGCTGTCTTCCAACGACGCCGCTGGCCCCCTCGCCAACGAAACCAACCTCGCCATCAAGGCAGCTGTCGGGCTCAAAGCATTTGGCGAACTAAGCGGGCTCAGCGAGTACTCACGGATCGGCGAAGAGCGCGCCAACCTCTTCTTCAACCGAGGACTTGGGACAGACGCAGCAAAGTCCCACTTTGTCCTGCAATACCCTGACGAGCCCAACTCCTGGAAGACTCCCTATAACTTATACCCAGATGTGCTATTTGATCTCAAGACTTTTCCTAAGGAAGCATACCGGATGGGAAATACGTTCTTCAAGAGCGTTCGCGCAGAGTACGGCGTTCCGCTCGATGACCGACAGGACTGGGCCAAATCTGACTGGAATATGTGGCTAGCGGGCACTTTTGATGATGAAACAACTCGCCACGAGTTCATTGACGATCTTTGGTCGTTCATGTCCAATGGCAAGCATAACTGGCCGTTCTCCGATCGCTACATCGCCACATCAGGCCTAGGTCGTGAACCTGGGCTTCCTGTTTTGTGTCGCGCGCGACCTACGGTCGGCGGCCACTTTGCTTTAATGGCATTGCAAGGACCCCGGTCTCTTCAACTCCCGGTCGAGCGCAAGCTTGAGGAAACGTTGCGAGAGGTATTTGGCGAATCCTCTGATGAAGTAAGAGAAGATTTATAGATGTACACATTTTTGATAAACCTACCTGGGTTTGCATATCCTCACCACCGTATATATCTTCATGATTTAGATAAGATGTTGTGTTTAGGAAAAATACAGTTTGTCGCCGCTGTACTCGAGTAGACGTGGAGAAAAGGTGCTGCCCCCTGGGGCTTACATAATCGCAGCTCCTTCCAGAGTTCCAAACGCTGGCCGCTTTTTTGCTGTTGCTCCTCGTCTACCAACTGACTTTCGTCTCTCAATCGCCCTCCCCTCTTTTCTTCGTCGCTCTTCATCCTATTCCGCCTTCTTAGTCCTTGTTATACCAATCTTTTGCTTACGTCCTCCCCATGGCTTCTGTAAGTGCGCATCCTCTGTTGTTGTCGCCCCCAACACCCCGTAGGTGGGAGCTTAGCTGTCCAACGTCATTCTCCCACTTTGAGGTGCCCACGCGTTGGACGACTCGAGCACGCGCTAGTCCTGCTTTTATATTCTCTGAGTTATCCTGCTAATTCATTCCGCCTCTGGTTGCAGCCCCGTCTCCCTCATAACTTCGCTCCGCAAGGCTATCCTCTTCCCAACGGTGCCTCCGGTCCGGTCCCTGGAGCCGCCCCTCTACTCCCCAACAACGGTCGAATTATCCAAAATGGCCCAACGAGAGTGCTGTGCATTGCAGATGTGCGAGGTATGTCTAGCGGAAACATTTCCGGTGCCCATTGGAAAGGGTTCACGGTCGATTGAGGAGGCTAATTTGGTTGTTTGTTTTTGCTTTTCCCGACCACAGGAAACTTGAAGTCTCTGAATGAACTGGCCAGACAGGCCCGCGCAGACCACATTATCCACACTGGTGACTTTGGCTTCTACGATGACACCTCGCTGGAACGGATTGCGGATAAGTGAGTAGATGGAGCTCTACTCCCGGACTTTCAACTTTGCCCTGAATGTTTGTTGGCCTGTTTCATTCTAACATAACGTGAATCTCAACAGGACTCTCAAGCACGTTGCTCAATACTCTCCTTTGCTACCAGAAGGTGTAAAGCGCTCAATCGCCCAGACTACTCCCCAGCAATCGATCAAGTCCCGGTTCACACCAGATCAGCTCCCCCTTTCAGAGCTCTCTATGCTGCTGGACAAGCGGCTGACACTCGACGTTCCTGTATACACTGTCTGGGGTGCTTGTGAGGATGTTCGGGTACTGGAGAAGTTCCGGTCTGGTGAATACAAAGTCGACAAACTACACATCATCGATGAGGCCAACTCGCGGTTGCTGGACATTGGCGGAGTAAAGCTCCGTCTGCTCGGACTGGGTGGTGCGGTGGTTATGCACAAGCTGTTTGACAATGGCGAGGGTAAGACAACCATTGCAGGAGGTCAAGGAACGATGTGGACGACTCTGCTACAGATGGGTGAGCTGATCGACACTGCCAATCGTGTATACGATCCGTCGGAGACTCGAATTTTTATTACGCACGCTTCACCCGCCCGAGAAGGAATGTTGAACCAGCTTTCCGTGACCCTCAAAGCCGACTTTTCCATCTCCGCCGGACTTCACTTCCGTTACGGCTCGTCTTACAACGAATTCTCCGTCAACCCTTCGCTCGACCACTACCGGGGCAAGCTGGCCGCATCAAAGGCCTCTTTCAACGATGTGTGGGAGACGGTCCGGGGTGAAGTTGAGTCCGCCATCTCTCAGAACGACGCACAAAAGACCCTATTGGAAAACGCTCTTCATGTGGTTGAGAAGATGCCCTCGGTGGCCAGTGGTGGTAATCCCTTTGGCGGACCGAGTAACCCTGCCAACGGCCAGGTAGACGAGAGCGCCTTCAAGAACATGTGGAACTTCAACCTGGCGGATGCTGCATTCGGATTCTTGGTTCTCGAAATCGAGTCTGGACGCATTGGAACGGAAATGCGCGCTCAAGGATTTAACTTTGCTCACCGGACCGGTAAGCCTCCAGTTTCTGGAGCCCCCCAGCCCGCGCAACTGGCGAGCGCTCCAGTCAGCGTTCCCTCACCCGTCAATGCCACTCGACCCAACGTTGCTACTCCTCAGTTTGGTCAAGCTCAGGCTATTCCCACCCGCGCAGCACCGCAACAAGGCAAAGGTCCCGCCGTTCCCGCTCGTACTTCTCCCGCCCCGGTTATCCCAAAGACCGTGACGCCACAGCCCTCGACAACCCCGGCCGCGTCTCAGTCCGTTGATTCCACTGAATCTTCCGCTACTCTTGAGGCCAACGGCTCCGCACATGGCGATAAGCAAGGGGAGTCTCCGGCCCCTAAACCGGAGCGAAAGCAGAGCAACGCCCTATTCATCTCGAATGTCGATAACGACCAAGCCGCACGTGATCTTTTCGGCGAGGAGGATAAGGCTAAGCTGGTGAAGGTGGAGAAATGGGGCAAGTTCAACCACGTCGCCACGTTTGGGAGCGTTGAGGAAGCGAAAGCGGCCCTTGACCACCTCCCCATCGAGAACAAAAAATCCAGCCCTCCTGGCCAGCGCAAGCCCAACGTCAAGTTTTTCGAAGACCGTGGCAACCACCGAGGCAATGCCGGCACATGGCAGAGCAGCACCCGAGGCGGTAGCAACACATCACAACGCGGCGGGTACCAGAGCGGAGGCGCTAGCGACAGCGAGACCGGGCGTGGGCGAGGCTTTGGCGGGCGAGGCGGCGGCCGTGGCCGCGGTGATCGCGGACGCGGAGGACGAGGAGGTCGCGGCGGATTCAACAAGGGTCCCTCCGATTCATCCGCCCCATCAACGTCCACACCGTCTGGTGACAAGCCAGCCGCGTCTGCCGATGCTTAAGGCACTGATTTTGACCTATTAGCCCTGCTTTTTTTGTGTTGCCTACTCTCTATCTACCTAGTACCTTTGTATTCCCTCTTCGCTTCAGTGTCATCTACCCTTACTTTTTCTTCGGCCGCCTTGGTTCCTCTACCTATATCCGGCCCATGTTGTCATGTGGTATCGCCAATCTCACGGTTGCAGTAGTCTAATTTCATTCGTGTGTAATAAAACTATTTTACTCATGCCTGACCGGGATTCACGTGCAGTCTCTGGAGGATGGTCCCTTGACCAAGGACCTTCCCCACCGCGCCCAAACCCCGTTGATGATCTTCACATTGCGCGGTGACGAAACCAGCCCCTTAGCCCTAAACCGCCTCATTCTCGCAGGGACCACCCTGCATGCAGTATGCACCAGGCACCTCGCCTCGTATCTGAAGTTTACCTTTGTGCCGCCGCAAAACCTAAGACTTCGTAGGTCTGCTTGTCTCCTTCGCTTAGATTCTGGCCCTTACATATGTTTACAAACACGGCATTGCATCACCGCCAAGGTTGACGACGCCACCGTGCACCCAATTATCCTGCCTTAGGGATTACGGTGTGGGTTGCACTTCATTAGCTAAACTATTGGTTGTCTGGAAATATGAGCCTCGCAGTACTAGCTAGGTAGGCACTTGAGACCTACCGTTGAGCGGAATTTAGTCTCTATATGCATAGTGTACGTAAAACATATATTTTGAACGTCGTGGGTTATCTACCAGGTAGGGTAAAATGGACGAACAAGTAGGACAAGACGAGTAGAGATAGGCAGGTTGACCAAGTTCGTCGAAGGAGTCGAGACTTTTCATAAGTTCAAGCAATGAATACAATTCGACGGAGCAATTGACCGGTAGATAAGGTGAAGAAAAGAAGTATTATACTCAGGAAAAGACAGTATCAGGTTCATATATAGTGAGCAACAGCAAACAAAAGACCACATCTGATGGAATGGATGGGTTGACTATAAACGAACGCGAACGCCTGCTGCCCTATTTTCCAGTTATGTATTCTCCTGTGCATGCTCGCCATAGCAACTCCGGTAGTGAGGTGGTGGACGACAAATATTCTCCCTCCCGCAATCAGACGGTCAAAAGAGGCGATGGTATACAGACTAGACCTCCAGTTTATTGCGTGTCAAAATGCACCACCTGGTTGCCTGGAATCAAGATAAGAGGAAAAAAAGTAGAGAAGTGTATCCATAAATCATTATTTTGCACCGAAGTCAAAGTTGCGATTGGGGATGTGCAGCCCTAGTGAAAACGATATAGCTATAATCCGTATCGAATCCTTTACTCCAAGTAGCGTCGAGGTATCATATCGTGTGAGTCTGTGCGCGTGTCCGTTTCGAAGAACAGTTTTCAAGGTTGTTGGACAAATGAATCGGATGGTCGACTAAACGCGGCCAATGATATCATCTACATCCCTTTGGTTCACAACGACACCACCTTCAGAGCACCTAGCCTTTGTGCGTAGCTCTGAACACAGGTTGTCGACATCGATCTCCCCGTTGCGGAACTTTTCCATGGACTGTAGACGGTCCCTAAATAGCTAAGTTAGTACAAGTATGCCAGTGAGATGAGAAGAAAATAGTACCAGATCTTGGTGCAGGACAACATTTGAGCCTTGTCTTCGCCGGGCACAACCTCCTCGTCCATCTTGTTATCCATGACTTCAAGTATATTCTTCTTCGGTTGCACGTTGGTGCCAGCTTCTGAAAGGTTGTGTAATGGACTGCCGAGATCAGGCAATGGAAACGCGTCGTCGAAGAACGTATTGAAATCTTGCTGTAGGATGGCATCTTGAGGTTCTCGCCAGTCCCCAAACAAGAGCGGGTCAAATTGGCCCCCGTTTTGCTGGGCCATGAAATCAATTCCGGCAACGTCTTCTGTGTTCTCTGTTGTCTCCGCTACAGTTGGCGTATTTGTGGCGCTTTCGCTGCGATGCCTCACGACGGGCACTGGATTGTTGATATTACCACACGCCATGCCTAGTTGCGCACAGAATGATCTCTCGCCATCGATGGTACAAGCATGCCCGTCGTGAGGATCCTTGTGCTGTTGGTCCGGGGATTGCACGCTGGGTTCTGGAGAGGTACCGCTAGATGAGAGGTAGCGGTGCGAGTCTGATGACGAAGACGGAGAATCGGAGTTGAAGGTGTCTTGTTGTCCGGATATTTGTTGGAAGTTATAGGAGAAGTTGGTCGACTGCCCGTTCGTGGTGACGGGCGATGCGGTAGTGGGCTTATTCGGAGTAGCGGCCTTGGGAGAAGCAGAGTTGGAAGTCCTGCCATTAGCCGCCTGCAGAGCAGAGTGCCGAAGCACGCCGGGTATAGGGGCATCATCTTTGTTGTTCTGGTTTGCTTTGGCCATCGGGCCATTGAAAATACGGCCGCCCGGAAGGTCGCCAAACTTGGGGAAGTCGAACATGAAGTCGTTATTGTTGAGACCCGACATGCGGTTGGTATTGCCCGGATATGAGTTGATAGCTGAAAGCGCATTTCCTTGTGTCACCCATGATAGACGCTTACGGTACTCACGAAGCTCAACTTGTAAACGCTCAACCTGGGCTTTCAGCGCCCCGTTTTCTTGATTGGCATCGTCAGACGCTTTCTGAAGTTCGTCTACCTTCGTTTCAAGATCTTTCAGATGCCTCTCTTTACGCTCTCGGAACGCCCTTTGAGCTGCGCGATTTTGTGCCTTGCGTTTCTAGCGGAAATATCAGCAAGTGGCGGTCTCGACAGGAATGGCTCATACATACCGATGTCGGTTCTGATGTCAACGGCTTTCTTCCTGGTTTCTTCGATGCCTTATCGTCGCTCTTGTCATCACTTTCCCTGCGTTTCTTTCCTTGTACTTCACTATTACCGTCCTCGGAATCCTTACGCTTGTCTCCGACCTCGTGATCGTCAGATGTTGCGCTGCCGGGTATATCGCCGATCAGGTTTTCGGAGCCGGGGAAATCCCATTCAAGTTCGGGGTTGAAGTCAAGGAAAGGGCTATCATCGTAGTTGATATTGTCGAACTTATGTGAACCGTCAAAGGCAGGAGAGGTATTGAAGCTTCCTGACGACGGTTGACCAGGAGTATCGTTCGGATTGGAACTAGCCTCGGGCTTCTGAGTGTTCTGTTTCTGTTTCGAAGGTGGATTATTGGACGAGAGCGCGGCTAATAGGAGGTCTTGTTGGTCGGGGGAAAGGTAAAGACCGTGTTGGTACAAAGCGTTGTAGTCGGCCATAGCGAATATGCTAGACGGTGAAAATGAAGCGATGGTATGACAGGGAAAGGCAGCCTTGGAAGATGTTGCAATTGGGGTTGGTCGTCAATTCGGGCTTCCCGCCCGTTCGTGGTTCGATGTTGACGGCAAGGTCGGGATGCAGTGCTGGAGCTTTGGCAGTGCTAATATGCTCCGCCTGATGACTCCAAGACGTTTCAAACGGTCAGCGGGCAGACAAGTGGAGATGCCTTGAGCAACTCGATTGATAAAGATGTGAGGATTATCTCTCCTCAAGACAGAGGCGTGCCAACCAGCAGAATGGAGACAAAACGACACTTAAGATTCTGTCAAGGAATTGCCCGTTAAAAAGTGGTAAGATCGAAGGCAAGCAGAGGGGTTGCAGAAAGAGAGATGAAGTTGGAAAAAGAATCGAAGGCTAGACTAGTGTAACAGCCTACTGTCGATGGTTGGCTGAACAGCGACGCAAACAAAGTAGCCACTTTCCAAGTCGATATCGGACGAGATGAGGAGGCCTGAGAAACGTGGAGGCGAGGAGCCGGCTGAGCAGCAGAGGAGGGGACGGCGATGCAGGATGCAGTCACGGGGGGGTGGCGGTGATAAAGCGGCGGCAGAAACTGGTTGTCCTGATTGGCCACAGCCAGCGATAGCGACTCGTATTTTCTCACAGCTCGTGCTGCTTTAGGAACAGCAAAACCGGACAACGCTGCTTAGAAATCAGCTTGGAGGGTCGTCGATTCTGCGACCTTCTCGATTTCTCCCTGGGTACGGTTAGAGGACGATCATTCAGCCTCATGCTCCGTTATCGCACGCTTCCTCAACTCCTTGCAGCCAGCGGTTCCGCCTTCCCTCCTTTCACTCCGTACAAACACTGCGATACAACATCCCATTGCCCACATCTTATCAGACCCCAGTCTCTCGGATGCACGGCATGATCCCGTGACTGCCTCACCCACAATAATGATAGCTGACCGCCAATCATGATGGGATGAGGACGAGGCAGCGAAGACGGCGGGAAAATCAGTGGGCTGCTTTCAACCAGCACGGGGAATCCATGGGATGGCTCCAGCTCATTCGTTGACCGCTCGACAGTGAGACGTCGGGGTTTGGACTCAGGACCAGGATCCCTGGGTGAGATGGACTTCATTTGCTACTCGGTGATTCTGCGCTCGGGTCTGACTCACCTGGATTTAATCATCCTTGTCTCCACGATCCAGTCGGGCGGTTTGGGTCCGTAGGGCGATCCGGATACCACCGCATCCAGAAGAGTTACTTGCTACTCGCCTTTGTCATACATCATCTGTGGAAAGAGGCAGCTGCTCGTGTTCGCTTATATTCGGGACTTGATGGACAGAGTATACTGTAGCCCGTACGGAGTATACGTAGCCAGTCTGTAGGGACGTGCGTATGACGCAAGCATTGAGCTCCTTACTTCGCATAATGTTCTGGATCTATCAACCCCGTAATAATGCCGTTGAGGTTGCAGCCATGTGGCGGAGATCACGTGCTGCACCCGCCACTCTCTGCGAACCTCAAGCTTCTCCGACTGACACGCGTGCAGGCTGCGATTAACCACCGGCTAACCATTCGACCCACTCAAGCTTCGCGTTTCTTTCGTGCTCTTCTCCTACCAGCATCATCATGACAGACGTCGCAGGCCTGGAGGCGGAGGTCAAGGAGTTCAAGCTTCAGGTACGCCAGCCGTCCGCTATCGTGAGCGCATCTAACCGCCCCAGCTTGAAACTGTTCAATCTAGTTTGCAGGTAGACCCAGATAACGCGGAATTGCAAAGTCTCAAAGCTGAGCTGGAAGAACTTATAAACTTCACTGAAACATCAATCGCCGAACTCAAACCTGCCACTCCCCAACCATCCACCGCGCCGACATGGTCAAAGGGCTCCAGGGACGACCACGCTTCGAAACCCAGCTATCGCGCGCCGACAGTCGACCAACCAGATGATAATGCCAGTTCAGGTCCGGCTTCGTTCTCTGTGAACGAGCATGTGCTCGCCCGCTGGGTGTCCGGCGACAATTCCTTCTACCCAGCCCGCATCACATCCATTACCGGCTCGTCCAGCAACCCCGTCTACACCGTCTCGTTCAAGTCATATGGCACGGTGGAATCTCTAACTGCAAAAGATCTCAAACCCATTTCCAACAGTGACTCGCGAAAACGCAAGGCTGATGGAAGCCCAGGCAGCTCAAACTACTCCCCAGTTCCACAACCTCCCAACACGAGCGTCATTTCGGCGGCAGCAGACATCAACCCCGCACTGGCCAATCAGGCACGCAAGGATCCAAGCAAAGCCGGCGATGGGCCTGCGCGCCCTACGAAGGCAGCGCGGAAGGTCAAGGCCAACAAGGAACTCGAGGCGGGTAAGAACAAGTGGAAGGATTTTGCCAGCAAGGCCAAAATGGGGCGGAAGGACAGTATGTTCAGGACCGGTGAGGGGGTGAACGCTCGAGGTATTGTCTTCGATTTTCTTCTTATCAAGGAGCCAATACTGATTATTGCAGTTGGGTTTACCGGATCCGGGCAAACGATGCGCAAAGATCCCACTCGGTCGCGGCACGTCTACCAACAGGGCGAGGAGGATAACTATTGAGGGTTTTACATGATTCACGGCCATTCTCTACATCCATACATCCACTGTCTCCTACACGCTTCTTATGTTTCATCGCTAACCAGATATGGTGGCAGATAGTTTTGACGGCCATGTTCGTACATAATACCAAGTGTGGTGACTGGAGTCTGCAACTGTGCCTAATGTCTGTAGGTCAAAAGCCAGTGGGTGTAGGAGTATTCTTAGATATACCAATGAAAAAAGTCGATAGATGCAGTTGGGCCCTCTTTCATGCTTTAGATCGAGTTCTAGACTCCTTGCACAAATGTCCAGCAAGCCAGGCTCGGCAAACTGACAAAACGCCGAACCTCCCGGCTGCACCATCCCCGAAGTTCTCACACTTCTTGCAGTTGCACAACCCACGCCAGCCGAATCAGCCCTACAGCTCTTGATTAGTGATCCCAGGCGCAATTTTAATATCGGCCAATCATAACTGGCATGATCAATGAATCGCACAAGACATAGTCGGACTGCCGATTCGCCTGGCGGTGCTGTGAAACGAAGGAAAACAGCTGCGTACGCTGGTCCTTCTGCCAGGGTGTAGCATCTTACTGACATGTACGATTGTCGTCATCAGATGCGAAAGATGTCATGCCCACAAGATCAAATGCTCCGGCGACCAACCTTGCTCGAAGTGTCGGTCTGTTGGCTGTGCAGATGAGTGCCAATACCCGGCACGCGACCGTCAAGTTAGAGTTAGCGAAAGGCAGGGACACCTTCATACTAGTCTTGTTGGGCTTACATTGTCCATACTAATGTAACTAGCTACCTGGAGCAGATTCTGACAGAAAACCAACGCCTTCGAGCGCAATCGTCATCCTCGGCCAACACGCCCGAGGCACGGCCTGGGCCCGAACGCGACCTTACGCATCCTGGTGCAAACGCACCAGCCGGAGTCGACAACGAAAACGAGGGCAGCACCAGTGTCCGCAACCCCATAATTGGAGACCGAGCCTGGTTCCACGCCTACGATCCCTCGGCACCACCGATCTTCGTAGGCGAGGCAGCCTGCACCGCGTTCGCGACACGCTTCCGTCAGTTTCTAACAGGCAGCAATGCAACAGCACACATACGACGCACGCAGTACGTCAGGGAAGAGAACATTGCGCTCGCCAATGCAGGCGAAATCCGATGGCCGAGTCTCCAGCAGGCACGATTATTGGTGAAGATCGCAATCCGTCAAATCAGCTGTGTATACCATGTGCTGCTTCGGAAGTCAACCCTAGACAAGCTAGAGGAGATCTACCGGACCGGCGACTTCGAATGCACAGTAAACCAGTGCAAGTTCTTTGCTCTATTTGCGTTTGGCGAAGCGTATTCCATGCGCAGTGAGCCAGCTTCGGGGAGTAGGGTTCCTGGAACGTCATATTTTGCGAGGAGTCTGAGCCTCGTGCAGGTTCTGCCGGAAAGGACGAGTATTACGCATCTAGAGACGTTGTTGCTTTTGGTATGTATCCTACCGAAACTACATGAGGGCGGTCATACTGACAGCCCAGTCCCTGTTCTCCTACTACCTGAACCGCCGTCACTCAGCATACGTCTTGATTGGCAGCGCAATGCGTCTAGGCTTATGCATAGGGCTGAACCACAATATTCCTGAATCTCAGCTCATCGACCCGGTTGAGCGCCAACACCGCGTAAGAATTTGGTGGACTATCTACATTTTCGACCGCATGTGGGCGTCGAAAATGGGCTTACCCTCGCAAATTCTAGATGACGATATCCACCTCGACATGCCGTCAAGCACGTTGCCAAAGCAGGTTTACGAAGAGCAATTCACTGATGTAGAATTCATCAAAGCTAATATTAATCTTGCGCGGATTGTGGGCGAGACGACAGCAAAGGTTTATAGCCGACGCAAATACAACGAGACGTTTCTACAAAGGGTGCAAAATCTACTCAAGGCGTTGAAAACCTGGGTCGATACGCTTCCTGAGCAGTTACGACTAAACGTCGATGACCCCGAGATGAATACAAAACAAGTCACGTCTATACATCTCGCTTTCAACCAGGTAACCTCCGCCTCTCCATCTAGCCTCGCGGCACCCCATTCTAATCAAAAGCAGTGTGTAATTCTAACAACCCGCCCCACCCTCCTCCATCTTCTCAAGCTCGCTGGGACTGAAGCCACCTTATCCGAGCCAAGGAATGCAAATGACCCTCGAGAAAGCATATCTCAGCCCCTACAAACCCTCGGCGAGGCCTGCATCCACGCCGCCCGGCATTCCCACTCCATAATCTTAACCAAATGGATTAACGGCTCCCTCCCAGTTTTTGGGTACTTCCACGCGCACTACCTCTTTTCATCATCGCTCGTGCTAGCCATGTCTGCATTTGCACCGTTGTCCCTGGATAATCCTGCAGATTTAAATGCCTTTGAGACAGGCCGAGAGGTACTGTCTAGTATGAGTGAAAATGGGAACTTGGCAGCGAGTGAGTTCTATCATAACCTCGAGCAGGTAAGAGATTGCCTTGATGCCTGGAGGGCGGAAAGAGGCATCGCGAGACGAAATGGGAATCAGATTCACGAACCCAGTCCAGGGCGGCTTGATACTGCAACTGGGCCACCTGCACCTCTAATCCAATCTACTCCAGTGTCAAAATCGATTGGAGACCGGCAGAGACCGGACTCAAATGCAGCCACGATCTCGGAGCCCCTTGATCTTCTTTCCAACTACAACAGCAATCCGCCAGGTCCTAAACCTGGTCATACCGATATGATAGGCGACATCCCCTTCACGGAGCATGGCCCCTATCAAACTCAAAGTGGCACAGCGGGTGGCTTCACAACCGCAATGGCGTTCATGCAGCCGACAATGCAGGATTTCCTTGCACAGTCGAATCTGGACCTTGGACTGTTGAACCCCGTTGAGACATTTATGGACCATGTAGAGGGATTATATTCCGGGCATGAGTTTTCGTAAGCATATAATCTATATATACGTACAGTCTAGATTTCCCGGCGTACTTGGCATAGCCACTAACATTGTCTTAGCTGCTAGGATATACTTCGGCGCAGGTAGCCGAGCCTCTGATATCAGCCCTCGGTCACGGACCCGGCATGCCGAACGGAAAAGAATCCGTTATCTAGATGCCCAATAACTTATAAATGCAAGATTGCCTGTGATGAAAGTCTAGCTCAAGTAAGTTTGACTCCGAGTTCCGACAATGGAGGACGCCGAAAAGACCGCCGTCGAGAGTTCGACCTCCAACTCAACACCGCAAGCCACAACCCCCAACGCCCTCCAAAAGACCCCAATCCACCAATCCCCGGGCTTCAGTCTCCCAAAATGGCGCAAATACATCATTCTGTTCGTCGTGTCGTGGATGACGCTCGCCGTCACATTCTCTAGCACATCACTATTGCCAGCAACGCCCGAGATCGCAGCCGAATTCAACACGACCTCCGAAATACTCAATATCACAAACGCGGGCGTGCTCCTCGCAATGGGGTTCTCGACGCTTCTCTGGGGCCCGCTCACTATCCTGATCGGCCGCCGCGTGAGCTATAATATTGCGGTTGCGCTGCTGGTGGTAGCAAGTGGGCTTACGGCGGGTAGTCGGAGTATGGCGTGGTTTACGACTTGCAGGATCCTGGGAGGATTTACGGGCACGAGCTTTATGGTGTCCGGGCAGACTGTGCTGGCGGATATCTTTGAGCCGGTATGTCTTCCCATTTCGTACTTTGTGGTCCTGGTAACCGAAAGGGTCTAATGAGTGTATACAGGAGGTGCGCGGCACAGCGGTAGGATTCTTCATGTTGGGTTCTGTGACTGGGCCTGCCGTTGGTATTTCTATCCATCTTCGCTTCTCATTAGATCAGACGCGTACTAACGAGACGGGCACAGCCCCCTGCATCGGCGGCATAATCGTCACCTTCGCGAACTGGCGGTACATCTACTGGCTGCAGACCGCAATGGCAGGCTTCGGACTGATACTATCGCTGATATTCGTCCCCGAAGTTCAGCAAGAAACCCTCAACGACACTGACAACAACAACGAGACGAAGAAGAAAAAGGAAAAGATCACCCTCCGCTACGCCCTCCACATCTTCAACCCCCTTCGCGTCTTCAAGCTCTGGCTCTACCCCAACATTTTCCTCTCCTTCCTGACCTGCGGCCTCCTAGCAACATACCTCTACGCCCTGCTCTCCTCCGCACGCACGATCTTCAACCCCCGCTTCAACCTGACCTCAGCCCTAGTCTCCGGGCTCTTCTACCTAGCCCCAGGCTCTGGCTTCCTAATCGGCAGCATGCTGGGCGGGCGCCTCTCCGACAGAGCCGTGCGCAAGTTCATCGCAGCGCGCGGGTTCCGCCTCCCGCAGGACCGGCTGAATTCCGGGCTCGTGATGATGTCGCTCGTGCTGCCCGGCGCGGCGCTCGTGTACGCGTGGACGCTGGACCAGCGCGTGGGCGGGATGCCCGTGCCCATTATCGCGGGGTTCGTGAGTGGTGTTGGGCTGATGGGGAGCTTTAATGGGCTGAATACGTATGCGGCGGAGGCGCTGCCGGCGCACCGCGCTGAGGTCATTGCCGGGAAGTATATCGTGCAGTATATTTTCTCGGCGGGGGCTAGTGCGCTTGTGGTGCCGCTGATTGAGGGGATTGGGGTGGGGTGGACGTTTACGATTAGTGAGTTTTCTTGTTCTTCTGCTTTGATGCTCTAAGGCTTGAGATCTTTGGATGAATGGCTTGGCTGACGATGCTGCTTAGCTGCGTTCTTTGTCTTGATTGGAGCAGTGCTTGTGCTGCTTATTGCGCGGTTGGGGATTGATATGCAGCGGTGGGTGGAGAAGAGATTTCCGATTTCTGAGAAATCGTAGCGATCTTTTTACGACCCATCGCTCAATTGAGGCATGCGCTGATGCTTATTTGGATGTTTCTTTTCCGTTTCTTTTCTCTTTCGCTGCGCGATACCCATGAAACGATAGATTAACTGAGAATATATAGACAAACAGGTTTTAATGAAAAAAGCTAACAACATAAATTGAGTATTTATGTACTAAAATCCATACACGAACGCAAGTATATCAATCCTATACATCTCTCTACAGAAGAAGCATACCAAGACCAGCAACAGCGCTGGTCATGATGTAGGCACCGAGTTGCCAGTTGCCAACGTAGACGGCCATGGGGCGGGGACCGAAGCCAGCAGCGCCGTCAGAAGTCTCACTGGTAGAGCTGGATCCAGAGCCGGAGGCATCACCGCCAACACCACCGTCGGGGGTGGTAACGTTTCCGGTACCGTTGTCGCCAGCCTCCTTGAGCAGGCTCTTGCAGCTGCTGCTAGAGTCCGAGGCGTCAGTAGTCTCAGCGCGGCTGTCAAAGTCGCAAGCATCGTCGCTGTTCTGAGCCTTGTAGTACTGGGTCATGACCCAAGAAAGCTGCTGCTTGGTGGTGCAGACACTGTAGGCTCCGTAGGTTCCCGTGGTAGAGTTGGCGTTCTGACCGGCACAGTACTTGCCGTCCTCAAGACCGCAAATGTAGTCGAAGATCTCGCCGTACTCAGAGGCCTTGACACTGTCCTTCACCTTGCAGGTAAGAGTGTCCTCCATGCACGAGCAGAGGTTGGCGTTAGGCGAAGGAGGAAGATCGGAGCTGGCTTCCCAGGACTTGCCAACGGCAGGACAGCTGGGGATAGCGGTGTTGGTGGCAGCATAGGATTTGCTGTTGACACCGGTGGCAGTAACCTTTTGCATCTGGGAGGAGAGGTAGGAGAAGTCGTCCTGGGTCTTAACATTGTCGCCGGAGACGCTGACCAAACCGTAGTCGTTGGCCTCCTGGAAGTACATGTAGACGATACCACCGCTCCATACGTCATTCATCTTAGGACCGAACAGAACAGGAACGTCGGTGAACTTGCGAGGACGGGGGTTGATGCAACCATATTCAGAAAAGAAAGCAGGAACTGGGTAATCCTCGAACTCCTTGGTGCGGGCCTCGTATCCGGATGCGGAGAAGCTCGATTCACCACACCATTCATAGATGTTGTATCCAAACATGTCAATTCGGCTGTCCTCGTCACCGCAGACCAGGTAGTCCTTCAGGTCCGCACGGAGTTCAGCATCATCGTCAGTGGCGTATCCAACAACGAGGGAGTCACGGTGGTTCTTCTTGATGTAAGCCTTCATGTCACGAACCGCAGCCTTGACGAACGCGATCGAGTTGGTGTTGTTGTTGCTGTTAGAAACCTCGTTACCGGCAAAGAAACCGATAGTGTTGGTGTAATTGGCCATAGCATCAACGACGCCGGTGTAGCGGTTGTACAGTTCGACGTTCCAAGAGGGATCGGCACGGTTGATAGACTGGCTCGGTGAAGACAGATCGGTGATCAGGTAGATGCCGGCATCAGCCAAGAGCCCCATGCAGCGGTCGTGGCTTTTGGTGGGATCGAGGGCATAGGTACGGATGACATTGGTGCGGAGCTGCTTCAAGTAGGGAATATCGCGCTCACAGTTGGAGTCGTCGGCCAGAGGGTCGGTATAGTCCGAGTTGGATGAGGACGAGCTGTTGGCGGAGTATTCCTGCTGGTAGGCAACACCACGGATGAAGAACTCGGTGCCGTTGTTGGAATAGAAGAACTTGTTGCCCTGGAATTGCCAATCCGTCAGCGCCTGTCAAGCATCTCGGAGCGACCGGATCTTACCTTGGTGGTGATCTCGGGCAGGTTGGCCGCCAGGGCGCTGCTCGCAAGGGCGGCACCGGCGAGGGTGAGAGAGAGCTTCATTGTAAAAGAGCGACAGAAGTCTGGGGAATGAGTGTAGAGAACGGACGATCAGTTAAATCAGTGGTTGATCGCGAAGATCGATCTTTGGAGAGTGCAGCCCTTCCGGAAGGAAGGCAGAAAAGAGATCGGGAATAAATAATCAAGTACAACGAGTGACTGACGACAAACACACGTGTCGTCTGAGGGGAACAGGGAGAAAGTGAAGAGGCAGGACGAGGGAGAGAGAAGAAAGAAAGGAAGGTTGGGATGGGATGAAGAAAGGAGGCCAAGTAAAGGCACGAGGGGTGTGGAACTGGACGGAGGCGCTGAAATGGGCCTGTATTACCGCTCTTGTACACTCAAGCGGTCCCTGGTGACTTGATAGTGTGTCCCTGAGGGTCCGGTCCCTGAGTCCCTTAAGTAGCCAGGGTCTCAGGGACCGCAGTCATAAACTGGCAATTTCAAGGAATATACTGCTTCTTCACCGCGGTTTGACGCCTATGACCTACATCATTGTGCATGCCTATGTAGCATGTCTTCCCAGATGCTCTGTATCAAGACGGACACAACTGGGATAGATTGCCACTGCTCGGTGAGTGCTAAGAATATCTGAAACTAGACCCAGGAGCAGACCCTGGAGGGACCCTTATTGGCCAGGGTCCAAATCATGGTTACCTGATTCCATTGCTTACCGTAATATTACCGCTGTGACCGGTATCTTACCACCGCCCAGGGCTTGGTGAGTTCTTGCATGGTCTTATTTCTCAGCCAATAATGCTTGTGCTTGGGCTCATTTTTATCTTTGATATCCTATTTATTCTTGGTATAGAGACAGGGTAGAGAGCATGAAGTAACGAAAAGATCCAGAGCAGAGAATCGCTAAAACGGAATGTGCATCGCTGGTAGATTTGGTTCCGAGTGCCGATCGAGTGCCTTCCACTCAACAGCTGTACACTGTACAGCAATAGGGGATCGGACTCTGACCCTGACCCTTTACCTCCAACAACAAATAATCCATCTATTAGTCTCTTGAGTGCAACCTTTCAAACCTCATCATGAGCCCATGTCTCCATGGTCGTTTTGCTCCAAGGGATCGATCTCAATGGCCTGTGATATCATGATGGCCGGCGGGACTGCATAGCCACACTCAGTGGCCAATCAGACTCTCGGCGTCGTCAACATGAAGAAGGCCAGGGGTTTTCGAGCCAGTCAACGCAAAGAATTGCCAGCAAGGGAGGAGCTGGCTCAAGAGTCGAATTCTTGAATCTGGACACGACAGCGTTGCTGTGCCAAGCAAAGAAAGCTTCGCCATGAAGTCTTAGCGGGCGATCGGATTCTGATCATCCTGCAGACTCTTGTCTTGCAGGTATTGACATCAGGCATAGTGACGCGTGCGGCGTTTGTCTTTCTCAACTGCTCTTTGTTTGACGCTCTTTACATTCTATTTCTCTACTCTCTTTAAGTTGGATATCATTGATTGTTACGGAAAACTATTGGATGATCGCTCCGTCACCGCGTTCTTTAGCTACCCCTTTCCCGACATCCAGACCACAACCAGCCTCATCTTTCACTCCAGGCAGCAACATATCCAGAGACCAAGGGTCTTTTCAGCCACAGCTCCATTGTCTCACGTCCCAATCAGTCAGAGTAAGTATGCACATCTGCCGTTTATTCGTCCATATTGTTTTCCTGCCCAAGATGCTGGCTCTGGAGGTGGCTACGTGGCTTGGGCATTACCCACCACGTATGTGGCTTGATCACTATACCCCAACATCTACAAGGTATCGAGCATGCATCATCCATTAACAAGGTCTAATACTTTTGCAGTTTGTTGAATAGTTGAAAAGTCAACCGCATTTGAGCATGCGTGAGCACACTCCGACCCCTCGCTGATTTCCCCTTCTAATTCGTCTAGATATCTACAAAAGCAAAGCCAGGAACCTGGCCTGGTACGACCACGAGGGCGAGCCCACGATACACAACCCTTTCAAGAAGTTTCGGAGAAGCCCGCGGCGGACGAATTCGATTCAGCTAGAGAGCCGCTTGACACCATTTTCCTCTGCCGGCGCCGTGCGCCCCGAGGAAGAGGTACGACGTAACAAGGAAATAAGAGAGGGTTTGGAGGGACCCGCCCATTCGAACTCTTTCCCACCCGGCACAGGGACCACAGTCGATTCAAGCGCAAGGCCTCAAAGTATGGAAAAGGCAGATCGGGAACAGTCGAGGAGCAGCGGCGAACCTATCAATGTCTCGACTCTTAGAAACCCAGCTAGCGAAGTAGGTGGAAAACCCCGGAAGCGAAGAGGACTCCTAGGAATGGGAAAGCGTTCAGAAGAAGGGGACAGAGAGCTCTCTGAGGATGAACCGCGGGATAAGCAAAAGTTCACAGCAGTGGGACAATTCAAAGCCACTGTCTTAAACTCTTGGATCAACATTCTCATTCTCGCTGCGCCGGCTGGAATTGCCTTGAACTATGTCGATGTCGATCCTGTGGCAGTCTTTGTGGTTAACTTTATCGCCATCATCCCCTTAGCAGCTATGCTGAGTTTCGCGACTGAAGAAATCGCCTTGCGCACAGGAGAGACAATTGGTGGCCTCCTCAACGCCAGTTTTGGAAATGCCGTTGAATTAATCGTCGCTATCATTGCTCTAGTTCATGATGAGGTGCTCATTGTGCAGACATCGCTCATCGGCAGTATGCTGTCCAATCTCCTCTTGGTCATGGGCATGTGCTTTTTCTTTGGTGGGCTCAACCGCTTGGAACAGCATTTTAATCCAGTTGTTGCACAAACAGCAGCAAGCATCCTTGCTCTGGCAGTAGGGAGTCTGATCATCCCCACGGCCTTCGATGTCTGGGCTGATGGTATGTCCAACCCTAGACCACGAATTGAGCAGTGCTGACAGACCTAGCGGATACTTCAAAGGTTGTCCCGCTGTCGCAAGGTAAGTCCTCAAACTCGTTCGAAAAATCTAATCTCACGTTTCTTAGGCACTGCCGTGATTCTCCTGGTTACCTACGGCTGCTACCTTTACTTCCAGCTTAGCACACACGTTGATATGTACAACGCGCCGAGCAAGAAAGCCGAGAAGATACGCCAGAAAGTATCCGAAGGTGATGCCAGTAGAGGTATTGCCCAGATTGGCCACATGTCGGCTGCTCTGGCAGGCGCGAACAACCAAGTATCGGTGCATGACCCGGACGACGAGGAAGAAGAGCCCCAGCTGCACATATATGTTGCTATCCTGACGCTGTGTATCTCCACCGCTCTCGTGGGCGTGTGTGCCGAGTTCATGGTACTTCTTTCTCTAAAAAAAAAAAAAAAAAAAGGACGAAACCAGCTAACTTGAGCAGGTTGACTCTATCGACGCGCTGACGGACCGCGGTGGCATCTCAAAAACCTTTGTTGGGTTAATTCTGCTCCCCATTGTCGGCAACGCTGCCGAGCACGCTACAGCAGTCACGGTGGCAATCAAGGATAAGATGGATCTGGCTATTGGAGTTGCTGTGGGTTCCAGCTTACAGATTGCGATGCTGGTTCTTCCTTTCATCGTCGTGCTCGGCTGGATTATGGGCAAGGACGATATGGTGAGTTTTCGCTATAATTGCGCTGGGACACAGCTAACCTCAGTAGACTCTCGACTTTGACCCTTTCCAGGTGATCTTGCTCTTCGTCTCGGTGCTCTTGGTGAACTATCTTATTGCCGACGGAAAGTCCCATTGGCTAGAGGGTGTCTTATTGATGATGATGTACATCATTATTGCGGTGGCTGCGTGGTAAGTACCAGTACCGTAATCTCCACAACCCGGACGCGTCTGACATTCATTGTCCAGGTTCTATGGATAAGATATTCGCTCGTTTTTGTCGCATCATACTACTCTATTTACTTTGGCCATTTATTCCATTTATCTCTCTGATTGATGCCTGTATCATTCTATAATACTATCTGTTTCATATAACTCTTCATTCCGTCTCGGATGGACTTAGCCCGAGTGACGTTCTTCGGCATTTCCGAGTGGAACTGACGGGGTTAGGGCTGCCTCGAACTGGAGCTTAAACGGTAAAACCATCGGGTAAATGTTCAGGACCCGGACGGAGGGAATGCCGCTCTTATTTAGTTCTAGTCCCCACGGAACTGGACCGGCCTTTCGCTTTCGCGCCCGACTTCGATTCATGATTCATGTTGCGCCACGGTGGCCTGTCAAGTCTGAAGTCCGAGCCTAGCTTCCGGCTTCCTCATAATTTCCTGTGATGCTGCGGCGCTGCGAGTAAGTCCGCGAATCAGGTTCCGAGTCGGAGCTGGCTCGCCTTCCCTCTCGGGCGGCAATCTAACTTTTCCGGTGGCTCGACGGCGATGCAACCCAGTGGAGGGCCAGGCCAGATTAGCGCCGTGAGATGGTCCGTCTGAATTACCGGATCAGACCTGCACAGATTGGATGGGATGATTTGGGGGCTGACTCCCGGGGGCAGGTTCAGGTTGAGGGATGAATTCCGGGGAAGCTACGTACTCTCCACTACTGCTACTCCGTCCTGACGTCGGCCGCCCGGCGCCCAGGGCTTACTCAGTTAAATTCAATCGATCTTTCTCCGACAGTATCAGAATCAGTAGGTGGCAAAGCATTGGGGATACTCTCCGATGTCAGGTGAGAGCGAAACGGGTTGAATTTTCCTTGCGCGGTGGCAGAATGCTATTGAAGCTTCATCCCACCATGCCCTGCGACGGTCAAACCTAAGAGTCTTCTTGAGCATGGGGAAAAAGGCGGAATTCGGCGAAGCACACCTTCTAAGGGTAGTTCGGCGTAGTCGTAGTATCCGATTCGTTGGCAATGGGCTACTTGGCCTCGATACGACGACGGCCTCCACCATTATCATCACCACCAAGAGTATCATTCCCTTCAAAATCAAACGGGGCCTTGCCTTCACTGCTTATTCCAATTCAGGTGTGATAACCACCCTGAAGAACGCAGGCCGTGCTTTGACAACCCCATTCTGATGCGGAACTCTATCTCACCATCCATAATTGGACCATCTCCCCAGGCCTGCATGACTGCAGAAGCATACCCCGCCCAGGCTCCGCGGCCAGAGGCTAGAAATCCCGGGGTCGGGTGAGCGTCAGTGCAGCGCACCGCAGTGCATGGGTGAGGGGGTCAAGTTCTCCCGAGGACGTTCTGCGGCTGGACTGGTCGGTACCCAGTATTCTCGTGGCCAGTGCTGGGATGCTCATCCATGGTATAGCAGACCTCAATAAGAGACCAAGGTTCCAATGGGTGCGATTCGGGGATGCAGGGGCAGACAGCCCTCGCATCTTTTACCGGAATCACATTCTCCTCGGCCACCACTCCGGAGCCTGATAGCACAGTCGGAGTCCAGGAGGTCCAGGTACGACCAGGATCAAGCGTGCAGAGCAGATTCCTCAGGACGGGTGATATATTTGCGGCAGTGGCACAGTCTGTGCTAGGTGCTCTGTGCTATGTCGGCGCGGCTACATGCAGTGCCGAAAATGTCGTCTTACCTTTCGTCTCCCCTTCCAGACCCGACCTCGACACTTTTTCATCAGTTGAATCACTTGAAAGAGCAGCGAAGTTGGAGAAGAACAATCGCAGGCGGTTATATTTGCCCATTCGAGGCAGGCCGGGCATTCTCCGGGAAAGCCCGAGGACGACTCCATGGCTCCAGCGTGGGTTGCGGCCAGTGTAACGGTTGACGGGATTCGCACGGTAGTTGGAGGCGTGATGTTACCTAAGAGTGGGAATTAGGGTACAGTCGCATGGCGGGCTCGTCCACTCGCAGCGCTGCAATACTCAAGCCAGAGGGCGCAGTTGCGGGGTGCCTCGGGACCGGTTAAATGCGCGGGGAAGTTCCGTTGCCGGGCTCAGCACCAATTCCGATCTGTCGGTCACGCTCGGCTTGTGGGTTTCGTCGCGAGCGAGCCAGCCTGTGGAGGGTCATGGGACCTGAGGGCTTTTGGCCGCCATTATTATGCTTGCTATATTATTTACTCCGTATCATCGCGCTTCTTAATGGCCCCTATTTCGCGGTCATGTCGGGCAAAATGCAGTGCCGTGTCGGGACCAATCCCTGTCCAACCTCCCCAGCCAGACCTGCCAGTGCCAGTCTGAGCCTGGTCGGATCTTCTTCCCCGCGGGGATGGACTGCAGGACCTCCACAGTGAAGTCACGATAGTCACTACGTACTTTGGATAGCCCTGTAGACGCTCGCTAGCAGCATGATGCAATGCCATCGGAAGCGATCATCTGCCTCTGGCCATTTCATAATAAGATTACTCTTTGCCGGAGTCGTCGCACTTGGCCAAGTTATGTAATGGGTCAAGTGACGTTCCACACGGCTGCTGCTAACCGGCTTCGGTCCGTGTCGGGGGCCCTGTTCAGCATCAGAATCACCAGCAGCAGCTCCCTGCTCCTGGGACTGGCCTGCGTTTGTAGACACAGCGCTGGGTCTTTGATCGTCCCGATGACATCGACCATGACTGCCTCCATTTCAGCCGGAGCACAGGGAGGCAGCAACAGACTCAGACTCGCATTCTCGGCACTCGGAAAGGGGCTCCACCCTGCACGCTCCGGCCGCTCGGTCTGGCTTCATCTGCTCATCGCTTGGTGTTAGTTCATCTCCGGACTCTCTGTCGGGCCTCTCCGCAATTTCTCCAGCCTGCCCAGTCTTTAGCACCGCATCCCAACTTTCTTTTTCGCTTCTTTTCGTTCTTTATTATTCGCCCTCCCCTGCCCTTCCTCGCCTCGCCTC